>JASDQU010586740.1:96342-125538 GCA_032191745.1 Picea mariana | reverse complement strand
GGTGTGGTGGCGCTCTCAGGGAACTCATGAGGTAGTATTTCTTTAACTAGTGGAACTTTGATATGGGGAGGGGACTCAGTGATAGTATTCATGTATTCGATGTATGTTCCTTTAGAAGAAACTACACACACTTGTGCTGAAAAAGATGGGTTTAGGAACGGTGTCGCTCCCTGATAAGTTCCCAACATGGATGGGTCTTGGAATAATCCAGGGCTAATGTTGACAACTGGAAAATCATTCGATCTAATGCAGACAAGGGGGAGGATGTTATCTATGTTGGTGGAATGGTTAGGCCCAAGTTCTATGGGGACATTTTGACAAATCCCTGCAGAAGGTGTTGGTTGAACATTGTAAGTTCGAAGGGTGATGACAGAGGGTACTAGCTCAAGGGAGCCAATTTTTTTCCATACGTGTTTAGACATGATGCATGTGGATGCACTTTCATCGATGATACATAGATAAACTATGGTGTTTCAGATCATAACTGGTATCTGGAAGGCTACTTGGGCAGGAATACATGGTTCTCCACTATCCGAATCAAATGTGATCAACTGCGTGTCAGCTGGGTCAACTGCCCCCAAGGCAGAAAGAAAGGATTTTCGCTGTGATGGATAGGTTTGGAGGACCTCCAACATAGACATGGCTGCAGGAGACTAGACTAATTCATCAACTGGACTATAATTATGAGAATCCTTAACATGAGGGTTATGCATATTCCGTTGTAAAGGCATACATGGTATGCGAGGAATGGGTTCCACGTTAGGATGTGGAATCATCAATGGTTGTCCTGTAGTAGATGACAGTGTTTCTGAGGTGGTTGGGGTAGATTTGGGAGGCATATCGTATTGATGGTTTCGGGTTTGCAGAAGAATCTCTTCACTAGTGAGGAGGACACTACGATCAAGCAGATTCCTGGGTTGAGTGGCACCCAGGTTTGGATATTGCCCCATTTGTGGTGGGACAGGGTTGATCACTTGTTGGGTGTTCATCACACCTTGGTATGGTATGGGGTTTTGCAAAACAGCCAGAGGCGATGGTTGCAAATACTGTTGCAGGGCCTACTGAGGGGCGAGTGGTGTCGGAGGGCCCTATGAGTTCATGGATGCCCTCATCTATTGGAGATCAGGAATTTGGGGGAAATCATGAGTATAATGTCCATACTCACCACATATAGCGCAAGGGAAGTTAGTTTGAAGATTTTTGTTCTTCCCTTATCATGGTTGATTGTTATTGGTGCCCCCTTGGGGGTCTTGGTATTGGTTTCCCCCAACAGGATGGTTGTGGGGGTCATTCCCTCATGGTCCTAGGTTGACATTGTTTTGGTTTTTTCCTTTCTTCTTTTGATTTGTATTGGTTGTATTCAACTATTCAAATGTATGAACCTGTTGAATGGGAAAGGGATGAACAAAGTTGACGCCAACATGTGGTTTTCCCTGTGGAGGAGCAATTGGATGGAGGGGACCAAGAAATGGATAATATAGATTATGTTTTGTGATGAAAACCCCCAAACCCTCAAGTCCAAGGTCTGCACAGGATCATTCTAATTTTCCCCTTGAGTCTAATCAACTCTTTGGTTTCTCCTCGGGAATACCCTTCACACACAACAGTGTATCCACAGGTCCTTATGGGTGTGCCCGCGTGATCAAACACGGAGCATCAATCCAAATATCCTGACCCAAAATAGGATCGCGCCCTTCGCAAATTCAGGACTTCGGGTTTCACAACTTCGTGACTTCTCCTTCCGCGTTTCTTGACCCTTCAACTACCAAAACCTGAAATGCCAATTCACCGAAATTGTTATCGTGTTTCGCGATTTTGGGAATCTCGGAACAAAGAACCGATCCCTTGTCCTCGAAAATGTCGATATGTCGAATCCCGACACATTCAGCAAAGGCTGGCCCCACAACGAACTTCTCACTTCATCAGGATTTCAGACTTCGCGATTTCGCAAATCCAAATACAAATCTCCCAACTTTCTAATCTCCGAACCCCGAAATAGTCAACAAGGATTGACTCCACCCTTTTTGACGAGGACATGCCACCTGTCCACTCAACCACTTCCTATCTTTGATGTAGACTCCTACCAGTTGTCACTCTTTCGAGTTTTCGGAACTTTCACTTCCAAAGCATTGTCTTCTCTGTTTCCCGACTCCCAAAATGCCGAAATCCAGAAATTCTAACCCAATTCATGTCGCAACTCGCGACTTCAAGACTTTCATTTCACTGTGCTCAATTCCTTGGCATTAGGATCCCTGAAATGCCGAAATGATCCGACGGCTTGTGCAAAGAACGATCAACGGTCCACGTTGATTCTAGATCCTAGAGTAGTAAGCTCACCTGCCTCTAACCACCCTGCAACTTCCTTGGATCCTACGGTCCTTATGATTTTGGGAATTCCCCACAGAGAATTTTGACCGCTCGTTGTTCCTTGATAACTCCTGCGAAATAAACCAAGGTTCTTCCACTGGAACTTAACTTCCTGCAAACTGACTTTGCTTCATCTCCCCTTTGTTTATCTCAAAGACACTAACCCTCCTGATCTTTCCTTGCAACCTCGAGTCTTCAAGAATACTCTTGTGGACACTCCTTGCGGAAACCTTCAAGTACCTCTAAGTATTTGATTATCTTGACTCTGTGCATTCTTTGCAACAACAGTCCTTCAACTCTTCTCCTTGGTTGATAAGTTCCAAACTTTAAAATAGCCTGCGCACACCTTGCACAGCTTTGGTGCTTCACCTGCACTTCTTTAGGAATGAGAACAACGTTATCTCTCCTGATCTTTCAGAGATAAAAATCTGAACCTTGTCAACGCACTCCTTGCGGACGATTTCACTACACTCCTTGCAGGAACTTCTCACTCAGGTTGAGAAACAATTGAAACTCATTTCCTCTCTCTCTCTCTCACAGACTTCAAACATTTAACATGAAATCATACATTCACACAACATATAAAGAAAATGCATAACAGAGAGTTAACAACCATAAGCATACCATTCAACATGTATACACAGAAAACATCATAACACCATGAATCTGAATCAAAGCTTCATATATTAATTCAAAACTTCTGTACATGGGTTCTTCTCTACAACTTTCTGCTACAACTCTCTATTTCTTCTCTATGCTCAATGATACAATTGATCTCTAATGTATGATACAAGATGAGGGTGTCTATATTCGATTTTCCCTCCTACACTCTAAACTGTCTAATCTTCATTCAAACCTACCTACTTACATTTACTATGCATAAATGCCTCTACCTACTACAGATGAGAGCAAACTTCTCAAGATCTGTTTACAATATCTTGACATAAATGTGAGTGTACTTCCCCAGCTACCACATTTATATGCGCCTCCTAATCTTTCAAAAATATTTCAAAATGCTTTTGCAACGTGTTGAAATGTGTTGGCGCTTGTCCTAGCTGTCTTCCACCTTCACGCTTGCTTATTGTTGGCAATGCTCCTACATCATACTCCTTCACTTGAAAATTTTCATGAAATCTTGTTCATGAGTTCTTACACGGTCTGTCCGTGCTTCTGAATTTCTGCTTCATTTTCCCAGCTGACATCTTCAACTGGATGTCCCTTCCATTTGACCAAGTATTCAAAATACTCTTTCCTCCTGGTCCTCTTGCTGACTCTCTTGTCTAGTATACTTTCCATCTGTGGATTTTTAGATATATGCATTTGTTTAGTCCATTGAACTTCTATATGTTCATCCTCTACTTCTACTTCTTCATCTTTGTAAGGGTACACATCCGAGACATTGAATATCGGTGAAATTCCGATCCCATCGGGTAATTCAATCTCATATGTGTTCACCCCAAATTTCTTTATGACCTTGCATGGTCCAATCTTCTTCATTTTTAGTTTGTTATATGTTCCCCTTGGTAACCTCTCCTTCCTCAGGTGTGCAAGAATTAGATCACCAACTTCAAATTGAATTTCTCGCTTGTGTTGATCTGCTCTGCGCTTATACTCTTGACCCGAATTTTGCAAGCGTTCCGTCACTTGGCTGTGAAGTTCCTTCATTGCTTCTAAAAAATCCTCTGCACTAGCACTCCTGAATTCAGCTTGTTCCAAACCTTTCAGTTCAGAAACTCCTCTCGATTGCATTCCATATACAATTTGGAATGGACTTTTCCCCATGCTTCGGTTGAATGAGTCATTATAAAAAAATTCCGCCTATGGTAGAATGTGATCCCACTGACTGTGGTGTTCAGTCACTAGGCTCCTCAACAAATCTCCCAAGCTTATGTTTACAAATTTTGTTTGCCCATCCATCTGAGGATGATAAGCTGAACTAAATGACAAATTTGTCCCCAACTTCTTCCATAATGTCCTCCAGAAATGTCCCACAAAATTGGTGTCTTGATCTGAAACTATACTCCTTGGCAAGCTGTGAAGTCTAACGACCTCTTCGAAAAATAAGTTCACAATATGAGTTGCATCGCTGGTTTTCTGGCATGGCATGAAATGTGCCATCTTTGAAAATCTGTCTACCACCACAAAGATTGAATCAAATCCTCTTTGCGTTCTTGGCAGCCCCAATATAAAATCCATGCTCATTGCATCCCACAACCTTTCTAGTATGGGTAATGGCTGGTATAACCCCGTGTTTTTCCTTCTCCCCTTTGTGTGCTGACAAATTCTACATCTGTCCACAAATATTTTGACATCTGTCCTCATCCCTGGCCAAAAATATGTGCCATTCAACTTTGAGAACGTTTTGTCATGACCGAAATGTCCGACCAATTCTCCACTATGTTTTTCTTTCAATAGATTCTCCCTCATGGAGAATTTTGGAATACATAATTGATTGTATTTGAATAATAATCCATCCTAGATCATATATTCGGTCCACTGGCTTCTGTCTCTAAGAATTGGATTCTCAGTTGCCTCATACGCCTCTTTAAAATCTTGGTCATCTCTATACATCTCTTTGAGATTATCAAAACCCAAAGTTTTGACTTTGAACTCCTGCATTAGCAAACATTTCCTGCTCAAAGCATCAACAACTTTGTTAGCAGTTCCAGAAATATGTTTAATTACAAAAGTAAAATTCAACATATATTCAACCCATTTTGCATGCTTCTGGTTCAACTTGTCCTGTTGAGTCACAAATTGCAAAGCATGATTATCGTTGTACAAAACAAACTCCTTAGGAACCAAATAGTGCCTCCATTTCTTCAACACTTGTACGACTGCATAAAATTCCTTGTCATATGTGGAGTACTTAACCTTCACTTCGTTCAGTTTCTCACTTGACCTGGAACGTCTTGTTGAAATTTGGCAACACCAGAATTGGTTGTTCAGTAATCTTCCTCTTCAACAAATTAAAACTCTTTTCTGGTTCCTCTGTCCAATGAAAATATTTGTGTCTTTTATTCACCGTGTCCATCATCGGTGCGCTAATCCCACTGAAATTTCGGATAAATTTTTTGTAGAAACTAGATAAACCACGGAAGCTTCGAACTTCAAACACACCTTTCGATGATGGCCAATTCTTAATTGCGTTCACCTTTTCTGGATCCATCTTCAACTCATTTGTAGAGATAACAAAACCCAAATAAATGAGTTTTGTCCTCATAAATGATGACTTCTTCATGTTTATCAACAATTTCTCTTGCTGTAGTCTCCTCATCACTATAGCCAAATGCTTCAAGTGTTCATCTTCAGTCTTTCTGAAAATCAATATATCATCAAGATATACGATAACAAAGTTCCCTATGAAATCCTTTAGGACTTCATTCATCAATCTCATAAAAGTACTAGGTGCATTTGTTAAACCAAATGTCATAACAAGCCACTCATACAACCCCTCATTCGTTTTGAATGTTGTCTTCCATTCATTGCCTTCTCTCATACAAATTTGATGATATCCTCTTTTCAAATCAATCTTTGAAAAGAATCTCGCTCCACTCAAGAAATCCATCAAATCATCCATCCTTGGCAAAGGAAATATATATATGATGGTAATCATATTGATTGCTATTGAGTCTATACACATCCTCCAGCCTCCATATTTATTTGGACTGAGCACTGCTGGAACAACACATGGACTCAAGCTTTCTCGAACCAATCCTTTGTCCATTAAGTCCTGGACTTGTCTTTTGATCTCTTCATTCTCCTGCGGCGTCAATCTGTACGTTGCTTTGTTTGGTAAACTAGCTCCAGGTATAAGAGCAATGTGATGGCTTATACTTCTAATCGGTGGCAACGAACGAGGTAGTTCATCCACTACTATGTCAAAGAACTCTTCTAGCAACTTCTAGATTTCCTCTGGTAAATCATCCACTCTTGTGCTGGTCAAAACAATTCTCGGCTTCCTGACCACAATAAATTGAGTGTCTTCCTTCTTCTTAACCTATGTAAGAAGTTCATTCCCACTCATGAGAAGTACAGTGTTGCTTACCTCTAGTTTCATTTATTTATCCTTAATCGGAAGCAACATGTGAGTTCTCCCATTCTTCTCCAGGGTGTATGTGTTAATTCTCCCATCATGAATCACATTTCTTTCATATTGTCACAGTCTACCCAGCAATTAATGACAAACATCCATGGGAATGACATCACATAGTATTTCATCCTTATATCCTCCTATTTTAAATTCAACTAAACATTGTTTAGTGACATTTACCTGATGTCCTTTTTGTAGCCATGAAACTCTGTATGGGCTTGGATGTTCAATAGTCTCCAGCTCCAACTTTTCTACCATCTCTGTAGAAACAAGATTGTTTGTGCTACCACTATCCATGATGACTTTGCATACCCTGTTTTTGGTCTTGCAAGCAGTCTGAAACAGTCTGTTCCTTTGGACTGGGTTCTCTACCTCCTTCTCTAGCTTCAAGAGAACTTTCCTCATCATTAAGGATCTTCCACCCTCAACATCTTCTGCCTCAACATTCCATCCTTGTTCTTCAGCAATGTGAGTTTCACCTCCTTCCTTCTTTCTATTTGGACATTCATAAGATTTATGTCCATTTTTTCCACAGACAAAGCATTTTATTTCTCCACCTCTGCCTCTTCCTCTTCCTCTGGGATGAGGAAAAGTATTTCTATCAGCATACCCTCTCTGTGAGCTTCCACCTCTCTCAGTTTGAGTTTGAGGTTTCTTTCCCTCTTCTTGAGGTCTCTGAGTTCCGTCTTGGGCAATTTTTTTGCCTCTGGCTTGACTTCTGCCTCAGCCTCTTTGACCTTGCTTTCGACTCAGCTTCTCTTCAGCTTTCAAAGTCATCTGATAAGCATCCTCCAGATTCTGAATGATCATCATGCACATCTCATCCTAAATGTCATATCTCAGACCATTCATATACCTGACAACCTTTTCATCATCGCTTTCCCAATGACCTGCTCTGATGTTTAGCTTGTAGAAATCTTCAGTGTACTTCTTTACTGACATTA
This sequence comes from Picea mariana, assembly GCA_032191745.1. Taxonomy (NCBI): domain Eukaryota; kingdom Viridiplantae; phylum Streptophyta; class Pinopsida; order Pinales; family Pinaceae; genus Picea; species Picea mariana. The sequence goes on along the minus strand of JASDQU010586740.1, from coordinate 118,134 downwards.
GCTTCTGTCTCAAATTATGCATTTTTAGAAACAGAGTAATTTGATAATCCTTGGGTATGAATTTTTCCTTCATCTTTGCAACCATTCTGTCCCAACTCTTAATTTTCTGCTTGCCTTTGCAGCATCTGTCAGCTTGTAGTTCATCCCGCCACAATGTTGCATTCCTTTTAAGTCTTGTGACAACATGTTTGACCTTCTTGTCTTCCTCGACATCCTCATAGTCAAAATACTTATCCAGAGTTCTAATCCAGTCTAGAAGTTCTTCAACATCCAGGTTTCCTTCATATACTGGAATGTCCATTTTTGCTCTGGCACCTATCCTTGCAACAAACCTAAATAGGAATTCATCTACAACATCTTTGACTACGACTTATTCTCCATGTACAGCTTCATTTTCACTCTCATCCTCGCCAATATCCCCAGCGTCGACTGTGCGCCTCTGTGTTATCTCCATGGCATCAAGCCTGGCATGTAGTTCATGCATTTCCCTTTCCACTGCTGGATCAGGCATTGTCATTGGCTTGTCTCTTCTTCTCGGCGGCATGGCTATAAATATTATCTTCTTCTCCTTCTCGCTTCCCCTATCTGAAATATACAAACATAATCAAGCTCTGATACCACAACTGATGCAAACCCCCAAACCCTTAGGTCCAAGGTCCGCACAGGATCGTTCTAATATACCCTTTGAGTCTAATTGACTCTTTGGTTTCCCCTCAGGAATACCCTTCGCACAGAACAGTGTATCCACAGGTCCTTATGGGTGTGCCCACATGATCAAACACGAAGCATCAACCCAAATCTCTTGACCAAAAATAGGATCGCGCCCTTCGCAAATTCAGGACTTCGGGTTTCGCAACTTCGCGACTTATCCTTCCGAGTTTCATGACCCTTCAACTGCCGAAACCTGAAATGTCGATTTGCTGAAATTTTTATCGCGTTTCACGATTTCGGGAATCTCAGAACAAAGAACCCCGATCCCTTGTCCTCAAAAATGTTGAAATGCCAAATACCGACACATTCAGCAAAGGTTATCCCCACAACAGACTTCTGACTTCATCGAGATTTCGGACTTCGTGATTTCGCGAAACCAAATACAAAGCTCCCAACTTTCTAATCTCCGAACCCCAAAATAGTCAACAAGGATTGACTCTGCCCTTTTTGACGAGGACATGCCACCTATCCACTCAACCACTTCCTATCTCTGATGTAGACTCTTGCCACTTGTCACTCTTTTGGGTTTTCAGGACTTTCGCTTCCAAAGCGCTGTCTTCTCTGTTTCCCGACTCCTGAAATGCCAAAATCCTGAAACTCTAACCCAATTCCTGTTGCAACTCACGACTTTGGGACTTTCTTTTCACTATGCTCAATTCCTTGGCATTAGGATCCTCAAAATGATGAAATGATTCGACAGCTTGTGCAAAGTATGATCAACAATCCACATTGATTCTGGATCCTAGAGTAGTAAGCTCGTCTACATCTAACCACCCTGCAACTTCCTTGGATCCTACGGTCCTCGTGATTTTGGGAATTCCCCACAGAGAATTTCGACCACTCGTTGTTCCTTGATAACTCCGGCGAAATAAACCAAGGTTCTTCCACTGGAACTTAACTTCTTACAAAGTGACTTTGCTTCATCTCCCCTTTGTTTATCTCAAAGGCACTAACCCTCCTGAGCTTTCCTTACAATCTCGAGTCTTCAAGAAGACTCTTGCACGCACTCCTTGCGGCAACCTTCAAATACCTCTAAGTATTTGATTATCTTGACTCTGTGCACTCTTTGCAACAATAGTCCTTCAACTCTTCTCCTTGGTTGATAAGTTCCAAACTTTAAACCAACTTGTGCACACCTTGCACAACTTTGGTGCTTCACTTGTACTTCTGCGAGAATGAGAACAACGTTATCTCTCCTGATCTTTCAGAGATAAAACTCTAAACCTTGTCAACGCACTCCTTGTAGACGACTTCACTACACTCCTTGGAGGAACTTCTCACTCAGGTTGAGAAGCAATTGAAACTCATTTCCTCTCTCTCTCTCTCTCTCTGACTTCAAACATTTAACATGAAATCATACATTCACACAACATATCAAGCAAATGCATAACAAAGAGTAAACAACCATAAGCATACCATTCAACATGTATACACAGAAAGCATCATAACACCATGAATCTGAATCAAACCTTCATATATTAATTCAAAACTTCTGTACATGGGTTCTTCTCTACAACTTTCTGCTACAACACTCTATTTTTTCTCTATGCTCAATGATACAATTGATCTCTAATGTTACAAATGATACAAGATGAGGGTGTCTATAGTGGGTTTTTCCTCCTACGCTCTAAACTATCTAATCTGCATTCAAACCTACCTACTTACATTTACTATGCATAAATGCCTCTACCTACTACAGATGAGAGCGAACAACTCAAGATCTGTTTACAATATCTTAACATAAATGTGAGTGCACTTCCCCAGCTACCACATTTATATATGCCTCCTAATCTTTCAAAACGCTTTTGCAATGTGCTGAAATGTGTTGGCGCTTGTCCCAGCTGTCTTCTGCCTTCACGCTCGCTTGCTGTTGGCGATGCTCCTGCATCATTTTGGAAATGATCCGTAGGGCGTATAGGAAGGGGATGCGCTTTCACTAGTGCCCATGTTATATGATTATATAGAGGGGAACCTGAACTTGGTTGAGAAACCAGGCACATGATGGGTGCCGGCAAGGGTCCACTCATGGGTGGAGGGGGAGAAACAGGATATGGTCGTTGGTAGGGGGGGGGAGGGTAATAAGGTGGCCCTCCATATATCGGCGGATATTGGGGTGAACCATACATGGGTGGTGGTTGGATGTATGGGTTGTGGTGTGTTGTGGTACCAATCAATCCATTCGTCGCATGAGACATCCCAGGTTTGTCCAGGCTGAATGGTACGGGTCTTGGCGCATCGGATATGACTGTGTATAAGTAACCCAACTGAGCATAAATAAGGTTGTATTGTTGATCCTTTCTGATGGATTCCTCTTCAGTTTGGGGGAAGGTGGACACCACGTATTTGGCAAGGATAGAGACGAGTGATCTGAGAAACCAATCAAGGCATTGTTCTTTGGTGGTTTCTGCTTTGCATAAACTACATCACCGACACCATTCGTGAATGTGGTCAGCAATATGTATGGCTGAGGTTTGTTTAAACTCAGAGAGTAGTTCGAGACCATTGTCATGACAGATTGGTAGTTGAAATAAGGTCAAAAATGTTTTGGCCAAGGATTCAAAAGTCACATGGGACCTTGATTTTTCGTCCACATACCACTTGGTTGATGGACCTGTGAGTGTGCGCTGAAATAACCTTAATCAGACGGAGTCATCCATGATGTTGTTTGAATAGCACCATAAGTGGAAAGTCATTATATGATTGGCGGGATATTCTCTCGCCTTTCCTTCAAACTTGGGAATGTCTGAAGGTAGTTTGGTGGGCATTGCAGGCCATGTGGGGTCATGCAATATAGGATCATTGGTGAGTTTACTCAGATCCCTATGTTGAGGGAGGCCAAATATGGCATGTGGAGTGGCGGTGGAGGATTAGTTCCATCCATGGTGTGAGTAGGTTGTGAACCTGACCCTTGAAGGGGGTTGGGCAGGGTTGTACTTACTCCTTGAGAAGAAGTTTGCCCCCTGCTTCCTTGTAAAGGAGAGCTAGTTGATGGTTGACCTTGGGAAGTAGACCCAAGTAAAGTGGAACCCAACAAAGCTGATCCCAATATAGTAGAACTCACAGTGGTGTGAGAGGGTTGAGCCGATGAGTTGGCAAGACTAGGAACTCCTTCTAGAAGAGGAGGGAGGTTCTGCATGTTGGATTACTGAGAGGGGGGGTGAATTAGTAATAACACAATTATAATCCTTTTTAACCAAATAATCCAAGTGTTATATCAATATATAATTGTTATCCAATAATGAGCAATAAGAAATGAACAATCACACACATACACAGTACACCCGTATTTTATGTGGAAACCCAAAGTGGGAGAAAACCACAGAATGTTTTCTCTTATATGTCTTGAAGAATTACATTCATTGGAAGCACCGAATTCCTTTTTTTTCCAGCTGCAACTGGAAGGAGGCTCCAACCCCCTAGTTTCTCAAGCTACAACTTGAGGGAAGCTCCAACTCCCCAATTCTCTGGCTACAACCAGAAGGAGGCTACAACCCCCTATGTTCTCCGGCTACAACCAGAAGGTGGCTACAACCACCTATCCTTTCCCCATCCAACCACCCTAAAGTATAAGTACAATTATGGAACCACTATCAACCTTTCACTGTGATATATATTGTTGTGCAACTATATCAACCTGTACCACTAACCTGTATCCAATCTGTACAACTACCCTGTAATCAATCTGTACCTGAAATGAACATGTATCTGCAAAAAAAAAATAGGTACATGAACTGTAGTGTTGAAGTCTGCGTATGTACGCACCCTATCTGTTATGCAGCCCGCGTATGTACGATACCAAACTATTATGCAACCTGCGTATTCCTTTTGAAAACTAAGGTTTCCTTTCTCTTTAAGACTTCTAACCCTTTGTAACTTCTTTCACATAGATCTGTAACCTATCACTATATCCAGACTGTAAATGTACCATGTGCATGCATCCTCATACATAACCTTTACTCAAAGAAAATATGCCTCTCTCTAGTCATGTGCCATATAGGTGTGTGTAATCATGAAAAAGTATAATATCCCTTGCATGATCTTAGTCATCAAACCCTTTTTGATATTCATCCTCTCAATACATCAACCACTACACAAATACAAGTTTTCAACCATGTACCATAAAAACCCTTATCCATATGCCAAGAAATACAAGATGTTCCTCACAAGAAGTATCAATGATAAATATACCAGTGCTGTATTTCTGTATATCTGACTTATGCAGAAGATCCCATGTAGCCACTGGTATCTCTAGGGAGAATCCTCAAATCTCCATTGACATTCCTCATCCATACATCAAAATCCAACTATTCATAGAAATAAGACATACCTTCTGAACCAATGGATGAATCTGATGTATCTGAGCAGTTTAGACCTTCCTGGGAGCTTGATCTCACAATCTAGAACCTCTGCAACTTCATCTTCTCAAGTTTCCATGGATTTATCAACATGTACTCACCCTATACATATTCATCCCATGTACGTACGCACCCTATACACAGACAACCCGCATACTCTACACACCCTATACACAGACAACCCGCGTACGCCTAAAAAAATAGGGGTTTTTTTTTGTATTCACTGTAATTCCTAGAATTTCTCTGTCAACCCTTCATGCTACCTCAGATGATCGCCACTTCAGATGTATCCATAAGTATTTACAATAAGCTTTACACAAGAAAGTAGATATACAATATGTACAAGTGTGTCCTTAATGACTAAGATTTGCCTCTTATTTATATCTTCATGTAGCCTTACACTTTCCTTATTTTAGGGCTTATCCATTTAAAATAATTTCTTTTGTAAGACATTTTGACTCTTGGGTGCTTCTATAAGACTCATGAGGGTTCTCCAACTTCATATGGTCATAAGTCTCTAACCGTGAGGAGTTATGTGACGTTCCACATACCACCGAAAATGGCATGACAAGCACTATCCATCTAGGATATTTTCACTAAAAAATTCACTGGCCTTCATCTCATTATGCTACAATTAAGCATGGGTTCTCTAACCATACTTCTAGGATAACTCAATCCACAAAGCGTCTTCCTGTGAGGGATTTCACCATAAGGGGGCCACTTTGGATTTCATCCATCTGTACTTCTTATCAACCATGACAAGACAATAATGAGTCATCTTTACATAAAACAAACTTGGGTCCATTACCCAAACCTTTGTGCTACTGGGATTTCTTCAAGGGTTGACATCAATGAAAACCAACCTTAATCAACAATCTCCCCCTTTGGCATCGATGGCAACACTCTGATGCAATACTGAAATCATATCACTCATGCTCACCCTGGAACCATGCCTATGTCCTCTGCATATGATAAATATTCTCCCCCTAGAACCATGCCTCTGTCCTCTACATCTGATAAATATTTTCTCCCCCTGAGACCATGCCTATGTCCTCTACATATGATAAATCTCTCCCCCTTTGTCATCAATGGAAAATGTATCTTTCCATCCGGGGCTAGTCCCCCTGACTGAACTGTCCTCTTATGGTGCTTCCTCGTGTACATCTAAGACATATAAGATAATCATTCAAAAAGAATTCATTTTGGAGTAGAAATCAATCCAAGTCTCTGGCGAAGATATTCAAAGGCTTCCCGTGGAAGTGGTTTTGTAAATATGTCATCCACTTGTTCTTTTGTGCCCACATACTCAACTCTGATGTTCTTTTCTGCAACCTGTTCCCATAGAAAGTGATACTTGATTGGAATGTGATTCGTTTTGGAGTGCATCACCGGGTTCTTCAAGATACTGATGGTGCTTGTATTATCACAATAGATTGGAATGGGCTCATCGTACTAAACCTGTATATCTGTTAGAGTTTGTTTCATCCAAAGTACCTGTGTACAACATGATGCTGCTGCAATATACTCTGCCTTGGTTGTAGACAAAGATATTGATGATTGTTTCTTGGTTAGTCATGATACTAAACACTCACCCAAGTAGAATGCTTCTCCATTGGTGCTTCGTCGGTCATCAATACAACCTGCCCTATCTTCATCTATGTGGGCAATAAGTGATAGATCCTTTCCTTTTGGATACCATAATCAAAACTCTTTTGTTCCTTTGAGATATATGAAAATCCTCTTCACTACTAATAAATGTGATTCCTTTGGTGCTACTTGAAATCATGCCATTTGTCCAACTGCATGCATTACATCTGGTTTGGATGTTGTCACATATATTAGGCTTCCAATCATTGACCCGTATTGCCTCTGATCTGTATACTTTGAATCATCATCTTTGCTCAACTTGCAACTAGTTTGCATGGGAGTGATAACTGGTTTGCAATCTTCCATTCCAAACCTCTTTAGGATTTCTCTGATATACTTGGTTTGAGAAATAAAAATTCTTTGGTTTCTTTGACGTATCTGAAGTCCCAGAAAGAAGGATAGTTATCCAAGTAATGACATTTCAAATTCATTTTGCATATCTTTTTCAAATTTCTGGCTTAACCTGTGATCATCACTACCAAAAATAATATCATCAACATAAACTTTAATTAATAAAATATTACCTTGACTTACCTTGATGTAGAGGTAGCTGTCTGCACTTCTTTTTCTGAACCCTGCCTACTGCAGATACTTATCTAGTCTAGAGTACCATGCTATAGGAGCCTATTTTAGACCATACAAGGCATTCTTTAATTTACACACATAATCTGTGTTCTCTGACAACTGAAATCCTTCTAGTTATTCAATGTAGACTTCTTCTTCAATTTCCCCATTCAGAAAAGCTGATTTTACGTCCATCTGATACAATTTAATGTTTTTGGAGCATGCATAAGCTAGAAGCAAATGGATTTCTTCCATTCTGGAAACTGGGGCAAATGTCTCTTCAAAGTCGATTCCTTCAACCTGTGCATATCCTTTACATACCAATCTAGATTTGTTCCTTGTAACCTGTCCATCTTCATTCAATTTATTCCTTAAGACCCACTTTGTGTGAATCACATTCTTATTCTGTGGTCTTGGAACCAGTTCCCAAGTGTAATTTTTATCTATTTGATCCAATTCTTCATCCATGGCCTTTTTCCAAAATTCATCCTTTTTGGCTTCTTCAAAACAGTTTGGTTCAATTGTAGATGAGAGTGCTAGGTGTGTTTGTTCTGGTGAATGGATTCTTCTTCTAGTCTCAACTCCTGCATATTTGTTTTCGATAATTTGTTTTGAAGGATGATTCTTCTGTACTCGTTTACTGGGTGTCTTTGGAGACACTTGTTGAAATTTCTCTTCTGCTTCTGTCGGATTCTCTTCATCTTCCTCTTCTACTTATTTTTCCTTTTTTGCTTCTTCCTCTGAGGGTTGTTTCATTGATTCATTTTCTTCTTCCTTTGATTCTGGTATGCCTATTTCATCAATTGTCGCGTTGATTCTTTCCACAACTTTGTTCAATCTTAGATTGTAACACTTGTATGCTTTCCTTGTACTTGAGTAACCAACAATTACTCCTTTTTCCACACGAGAGTCAAACTTTCCCATTCTTCCATCTTCTCTTTTGATATAGCATTTTCTTCCAAAAACTTTGAAGTGCTTCAAATTTGTTGGTCTTCCTTTCCATAGCTCGTAAGGAGTTTTGTCGGTGTTGTTGCTGAGAATTACTCTGTTTTGAATGTGAACTGTTGTATGCATTGCCTGTGTCCAAAAAATATCTGTCAATTTTGAATCCATTAGCATTGTTCGAGCCATTTCCTGTATTGTCCTGTTCTTTCTTTCAATAAATCCATTTTGTTGAGGTGTCCTAGCAACAAATAATTGCCTTTTTATTCCATGATTGTTGTAATAGTCCATAAATTCCTTTGAGGTGAACTCTCCTCCATTATCATATCTCAAGCATTTGATTTTTGAATCCATTTCATTTTCAACCATTTCCTTGTATATATTTAAGTTTTCAAAAGATTTTGACTTATTCTTGAGAAAGAAAACTAAAGTCATTCTTGTATAATCATCAACTAATAACATAAAGTATTTCTCACCTTTTAAGCCCTTTGTTGTAGTTGGTCCAACTAGATCGGTATGCACAATTTTCAGTGGTCTTGTCGTTGAATATTCCTTTGATTTGAACCTGGTCTTTGTTTGCTTTCCTTTTTGACAATGCTTGCATAAAGTATTGGTTGGTTTTGTGATCTGGGGCATTTCCTTGACTGCTTCTCTTTTGCTGAATTTGAAAAGGTTATCAAAATGCATATGACCCATTCTTTTGTGCCATAGCCAACTTTCATCTTCCTTTCCTAGAAAACACTTTTCATTTCCAATTTCACTTAACACATATATGTTTCTTGAAGTTCTTGCAGCTGTAGAAATCAATTTCCCTGAACCTTCTTTTCTTATCTCACTTTTGTGAATCGAAAGTAACTTTATGACCTTGGTCACACATTTGACTCACACTTAGAATATTATGTTTCATATTTTCTACTAGTACAACATTTTATTCGTTTTCATTCTTGTTGTCAATTCAGACTGTGTCTTTTCCAATGATTTTGGATGAATCATCATTTCCGAAGGAGACTGATCCATCTCTTTCCTTTCGTAATGTAAGAAACTTGTCTCTATCACTTTTCATGTGTTTTGAACACCCACAGTCAACATAACAACCACGTTTCTTCTACTTATCTTATAGAACGAGTGTGCATTCTTCATTTCTATATTGATCTTGCTTTCTTATCCATGTCCTTTTCTGTGGTTCCGATTTGTGACTATTGTTATTCTATTGAGGTTCTTTAGGAGGGACTGTCATTCTACACTATTTGGCCATGTGTCCAAAATTGTTACATTTGTAACATTCCACTTCATTGCTCAAAGATTCAAACCTGTTGTAATTTATTCTCTGTGTTTCACTAGGCCTTCTTGAATAACCCCTTTGTGTATGACTCTCAAAGTTGTTATTGTTCCTGTTGTTAGCTCTGCAATTCACAACTTTATGTCCAAAATTATTACATGTATAACATAAACCAAAGAATATAGTTTTATACCTGGGAGTTGAGGATATTCTGAAAGGAGGTGCTTATGTGAATCCTTCTTCTTATTTAGTCCCATATGTCTATTGTTGATTCTAAAATATGAATCTTCTTGGTGGAGGAGTGTCCCTGTAATGTTCCTTGTATATCTTCCTATCCCCTTTGATTGTTTTTGCATAGCTTTTTGGATATGTTTCTTTCTCTGTTGTTTTGGAGCTTGATCCCTTTTCTGTCTGATTGTATCCAAGTCCGATCTTGTCAAAATGAGATTTTTTACTACTGATAATGCCATCCAAAACTTTCGAGCTATTATGCATATTTTTCTTTTGAATATCATTTCTTAATGTGACAATATCTGCTTCCAAGTTTCCAATGATCCTGTCATTTTCTTCTAGTTGTTCTTTGAGTGATTCTTCGATTCTTTTATATTATTCTATTTGAACCTTCAATTTTGTGATCATTTGTTCTAGTTCTCGAGTGTCTTCTTTCTTGTCTAGTTCTGCTTGCATTTTCTTGTTTTTCTTCTTTTCTCTTCTGATAACTTCTATGGCACACATTAATTCTTCTCGAAAGTCAACTTCTGCCTCTTCAATTTCTTCATATTTTTCTTTGGCTTCTTCATATTATTCTTCAGAGTATTTTTTATCAAAGTCTTCTACTGCCATGAATATAACTCTTCCTGACTCACTGTGATTGACTCCATCTTCATCTGATGATGATATGTCTGTTTTGGTGCAAAAGATTTTCTTGAAAACTTTCTTTGTAGTTATTTTGCCTTTATATGTTTGTTTTCCTTTTGAGTAACCTTCATCATTTCTCTTTTTCTTATGAGGACATTTTTTAGCAAAATGACCAATACCATCATAATTAAAACAAATTAAATGAAGCTTACCTCTATACCTACCGTCGGTTCCCTTGCTCAGTCTTTTGATGAAGTTGGCCACTTCTTTATCATCTTTCGAGACGTCATTGTTGCTACTATATTATTCTTGTTTCTTTCTCTTTTTCTTTGATCTTTTGGATGCTTTGAAGGATGCTTCTTTTACATCTTGATTTTCCTGTTAAGTTCTCATTTCATATGCTGTGAAGATTCCATGCAGTTTGTCCATGCTTATTGAGTTTATATCTGATCTTTCTTCTAGTGCTGATATCTTAGGGTCAAATCTCATAGGAAGAGATCTTACTACCTTTTGAACAATTACAGATTCTTTGATTTCTTCTCCCAATCCTATGATTGCATTCACTGTTTCATCGAATCGTAAGAAGTAGGCTGCAATATTCTCATCTTCCTTCATTTTTAGTTGTTTGAACTGACCTCTGTAAGTTTGAAATTTTGTTTCTTTGACTTTTGTATCTCCTTCATAAATATTTCGAAGCTTGTCCCAAATATCTTTAGTGGATTTACCATGTGAAACTTTGGTGAATACCATTTCACTGAGACCATTCAAAATTTCATTTGTGGCTTTGTAATTATTCTGACCGAGTTTCACCGCTTTTTCATTTGTTGGTGGAACTGCTGGTGTTGTGTATCCATCTACAATTGACTGTCAAATTTCAAATCCCTCTGACTGTATATATGTCTTCATCCTTATGCTCCAAAAAGCATACTTTTTTCCATCAAACTGTGGTATTCCATTTTTATACAAGTTGGTACTCTCCATGATCTACCTTTCAGTGGTTAATCTGATTTCTGAAGGAACCTGCTCTAATATCAATTGTTGGATTACTGAGAGGAGGGGTGAATCAGTAATAGAGCAATTATAATCCTTTTTAACCAAATAATCCAAGTGTTATATCAATGTAGAATTGTTATCCAATAATGAGAAATAAGAAATGAAAAATCACACACATACACAGTACACCAATATTTTATGTGGAAACCCAAAGCAGGAGAAAACCACAGAATTTTTCATCTTATATGTCTTGAAGAATTACATTCAATCAAAGAACCAACTTCCTTTGTTTTCTAGCTGCAACTGGAAGGAGGCTCCAACCCCCTAGTTTCTTAGGCTACAATCTGAGGGAAGCTCCAACTCCCCAAGTCTCTGGCTACAACCAGAAGGAGGCTACAACCCCCTATGTTCCCTGGCTACAACCAGAAGGTGGCTACAACCACCTTTCCTTGCCCCGTCTAACCACACTGAAGTATAAGTAGAATGATGGAACCACTTTCAACCTGTCACTATGAGATATATTGATGTACAACTGTATCAACCTATACCACTGACCTGTATCCAATCTGTACAACTTCCCTGTAATCAATCTGTACCTGAACCGAACATGTATATACAAAAATATAACACGTATGTGACCTATAGTGCTACAACCCACGTATGTACACACCCTATCTGTTATACAGCACGTGTATGTACACTACCAAACTGTTATGCAACCGGCGTATTCCTTCTGAAAACTAAGGTTTCCTTTCTCTTGAAGATTTCTGACCCTTTGTAACTTCTTTCACATAGATCTATAACCTGTCACTGTATCCAGACTGTAACTGTACCTTGTGCATGCGTCCTCATACATAACCTTTACTCAAAGAAAATATGTCTCTCTCTAGTCATGTGCCATATAGGTGTTTAATCATGAACAAGTATAATATCCCTCAAACGATCTTAGTCATCAAACCCTTTCTAATATTCAACCTTTTAATACATCAACCACTACACAAATACAAGCTCTCAACCATGTACCATAAAAACCCTTATGCATATGCCAAGAAATACAAGATGTGCCTCACAAGAAGTATCAATGATAAATATACCATCACTGTATTTATGTAGATCTGACTTATGCATAAGATCCCATGTAGCCACTGGTCTTTCTAGGGAGAATACTCAAATATCCATTGCCATTCCTCATGGATACATCAAAATCCAACTATTCATATAAATAAGACAGACCTTTTGAACCAATGGATGAATTTGATGTATCTGAGCACTTTAGACCTTCCTAGGAGCTTGATCTCAGAATCTAGAACCTATGCATCTTCATATTCTCAAGTTTCCATGGATTTATCAACATGTACTCACCTTATACACAACCAACCCACGTATGTACACACCCTATACATAGACAACCTATGTACTGTACGCACCCTATACACAAATAGCCCGCATACGCCTCAGAAAATAGGGTTTTTTTTTTTGTATTCGCTGTAATTATGAGAATTTCCCCATCAACCCTTCGTGCTACCTCAAATGATCGCCACTTCATATGTATCCACAAGTATTTACAATAAGATTTACACAAGAAAATAGATATACAATATGTACAAGTGTGTCCTTAATGAGTGATCTTTGCCTCTTATTTATATCTTCATGTAGCCTTACACTTTCCTTATTTTAGGGCTTCTCCATTTAAAATAATTTATTTTGCAAGACACTTTGACTCTTGGGGGCTTCTATAAGACTCATGAGGGTTCTCCAACTTCATATGGTCATAACTCTCTAACCGTGAGGAGTTATGTGATGTTCCACATACCACCGAAAATGGCATGACAAACACTATCCATCTAGGATAGTTTCACTGACAAATTCATTGACCTTCATCTCATTATTCCAAAATTAAGCATGGGTTCTCTAACCATACTTCTAAGATAACTCAATCCACAAAGCATATTCCCATGAGGGATTTCAATATAAGGGGACCACTTTGGAGTTCATCCATCTGTACTTCTTATCAACCATGACAAGACAATAATGAGTCATCTTTACATCAAACAAATTTGGGTCCATTACCCAAACCTTTGTGCTACCAGGCTTTATTCAATGTTTGACATCAATGACAACCAACCTTAATCAACACTGGAAGTGTCTGGAATGACGGGTATTCTATGGGTCCCCTATGATGTCCGACTAGAAAATTGAATGTGTGTGAATGGTGACGAGAGCAATAAATGAACAAGAGTCTTTGTATAATTTTGGACCTTCACAATACATATCACAATCATATGTAATCACAAGAGAACCATACATAAATCAATTGAAACAAAGCATACATGTGGGTAGGTGGATTTTGTTCGTGTGGGAGAACAAAGAAAACAAATGCTCATGTCCTAAAAAGACGTAATGTCCTTCCTCTCAAATAGCACTGGACCTTCTAATATCACTCAACAATGGGGTCTGAAGACACCAGAAGAGGAACTAGTGAAGGATGAAACAATCAGTTATAATGAGGGGTAGAGGGTGCATATCCCGAAAGAGATGGCGATATTTCCCAATAGCCACAGAAAATCTGATCAAGCTGTAATTGCAGCCCACAATTGCCACCTGGGTAGATGTCCTAAAATTTGGCCACAAGGTACCTCGGTCAAAGTGTGACATTTAGATTTTCATCCTCAGAAATGGGTCACAGGCTGGATCCCTTCCAAGAGGTGGATGCCTTAAGGGGGGACGAACAGAACAACCAAACCTCGGCCTTCAACCCTTCACGGGTATCTTCTTTCCTTATGGTGTTAGGAACACTTGGCTTGGAGGATTTTAAAGTTCCCTATTTGTCAACATCTAATGTTTGAAGATGTGAGAACCAAATAACGGGGGGTTATTTGGATGCCTACCCCCGAGATCCTTCCTAGACTAAAAAATTATTTTGGCACTTCCTGTGGAGGAAAACTTAGTGGGTTTTTAGAATTTTTTTGGATGTGGTTGTTTGAGAGATTGGGGGTGTGAACCAATATCATTTGAATTAAGTGGGAGTGGATGATTCCTTCAAGAAATAGTGAGATGTTTCAGAATCCCTTTGGAGGAAACCTACTTTAACCTCCATAATTCGAGATGAAATTATGTGAGTGAGTAGTGACTTTGTGTGTGAGCAAGTGATAAAATGTGCCAAATTTTTAATAAGTTAGGTGTCACATTGCAGCATGTGGAATTCATGTGGTCCTTTACAAGTCTTGATTACCTATCTTACTAGATTCCATTGGTACAACCTTGCGGAATTTTAAAGTCCCTAAAGAAATAGCATGTGGACATATGGGTCCTTACTAATCTTTTAAACTCCCTAATGTGATTTAATCTAATAAATCTTCAAAGAACTATCCTAAATTGCAAGAATGTGGGCATGTATGGGCCTGTTACAATAACCTTTAAACTCCCCTAGTGATATAAACTAAGAAAGTAGCTTCAAAAAATATCCTATCTTTGCACATGTGGGCATGTATGGGCCCTTACAAATTTAAGATGTTTTGAAAAGAAACTAAGAGGGGCCCTAGGGGGGCTTTGTCCTCTCCTAAAGATTTTGTTTTTAAGGGAGATGAAATCTTCCCTCAATCATTTTTCTGATTCTCAAGATCGCTCTATGGTGTGAGAGAAGAGCATACTCAGTGATTGAAGCTTGATTTATGGTGTCAATGCAAGTGTTTATATATGTGATAGAAAATGATCTTAACTTAACTTTTACAATCAAAACAAGCCATCCATGTGGAAAAATGAACGCAAAAGAGGAGAAATGTGGTTCTTTTTAGCCCCCCTAAGTGCCTATGTTTTGACTAACCCTTCATGTGGAGAGGTAATATAATTTTGGTGCATTTACAAATTGCATAGAATTAATATTTATAAATCTAGGGGCCTTCCAAACATCACAAAAAACTCTTACAATGTTGGATTTTCTAGACAGATGCACGGGCCCCAGTTTAGACAGAGGTGCATGTGGCGCCAATGTGTAGAGAAGCAAGGACCTGTTGGTGCACCGTGCGCAGAATGTGCTAGAAAACACAGTGTTTTTGGCTCACATTCTTGGAAGACGCGCCTATGGGCCGGAAGACCCACGCACGTTCTGATACGCGTTCGGGAAGAAAATTTTAAATGAAATTATCTTCTTCTAGCTCTGAATTGATCTTTTTGTAGGCAGGACTGGGCCTGTTATGATCCCTACATGGTAAATAGATTAAAAAGAAGTGCTCAAACAACCCAAATAGGGAGGAAATTGATGCCTATCCCCAGTATGGTCACCAATCTGTTTTATCCTTTTCACCACTTGAATGAGAAAAAGAGGGACACTTGCAAGTCTAGTTGGGTCAACTGAACATGACATAATTTAGTGTATGAATCAAATGACTCAATCACATGAAATAAACAAACAACTAAAGAAACAAAACTATAATGCATAAAGAAATTAGAACCAAAATTAATCAAACAATTGACCAATATTCATGCCACCAATGGAGAGATTATATTAGTGGGAAAACACCAAAGAAAAAGGGGGACTTATGGATCCCCTCTTCCTCCAAGGGAGGGTTCTTGAGTCCCCTATGTGAGAGCTCTTATTACAAATGGTAAACAAGAAACAAATGGTGAAGAAATCCCAAGCTTATTCCCTTAAGAGGTGAGGTGAATAGATCAATGAGATGATGCTAGTATGCTCCAAGAAGGAAAGTGGTTCCTTGTAGGAGAATAGAGGCAACATAACAATACAATGAGATTCTTGAATTCATAGTGCACCCATGGCCTCTTTTTATAGAAAATATTTGAGGCATTATCCAACCGGTCTTTAGTGTGAGCAAGGGGCCCTTTAGGGCACCCTTAGGTCTTTGACTAGCCCCCCACTCGGATTCAGCTTAGATTTGAGGGTCGAATCGACTTGGAATATGAACCAGAAATGGGTGAGGGGGCGACAAGAACCATAAATGCGTCGTTCTCAGGAGTGCATGGATTTTATCGTACACAGTCACTCCTCGGGCCCATGTGCACTTTTTTTACGTTTTTGACCTGCGCATGTGCGCACGCTTCCTATAGTGCTTCTGCGCATGTTAATTTGTTAACCAGTTGTATAGTTTGTGTCTTTTTGGAAATGCATTTTTGAAGTTATGGGTGAACTAATAGGTGTTTGGAGATGCTCGATTCCTGTAACCATTTGCGGATGAAATTTTAGTGATAACAACTTTTATACTTTTTTGGGATAAGGAGACTAAACTCAAAAAAAGGTTGTGAGTCCATAGTTAATCTCTTTTCAGACTCCTTAAAACTGAAAACATTGC
Source organism: Picea mariana (assembly GCA_032191745.1). Taxonomy (NCBI): domain Eukaryota; kingdom Viridiplantae; phylum Streptophyta; class Pinopsida; order Pinales; family Pinaceae; genus Picea; species Picea mariana. The sequence goes on along the minus strand of JASDQU010586740.1, from coordinate 101,479 downwards.
CGAGTGATCTTGTCTTTGTCACACTTATTAAAATGTTTTTTAATAGACGTGTTTTCAGTGCCATTTTACCCCTTTTTCAAAACAACTTGACTATTTCTGAAAAAGGTACTCTTTGGTGTCTTATTTTACATTTTTTCAGACTCTCTAAACGTGAAAAAACTACTGAGCTTACCTTCTTTGAGATCGTTAAAATTACAATGAAGGGGGTTTAATTGTGTCTTGCTAATCACATTTGCATCTCTACGTCTTTGGCCTAATTTTGGCTCCATGTTTCTCTCAACTGAACCTTTGAAGCATGCTTTATATGCAAGCCTTGTATCACTTTGCCTTTGCGACCCAACAGCTTGACCCATGGAGGAATTTCCCCTAAGTGTCCTTTTCCTGCACATGTATGCTTTCTATGAGAATTAGTGTGTTCTTTGCACCTGGAACTAGTATGCTTGCTTGTGACACTCATTCCTCCTTTGTAATGTAGCATTCTTTTATTTTTTTTCAAGCTCTTTAAAAATTGAAAAATACAAAAAAATAAAAAAACCCAAAAAGAGGGGATGGGAAATATATATTCTTTTTTTGGCAGCACAATGAGTCGACCTTGGACAAAGAACAACCTTTCGTTTGTTCGTGAATCATTGGGATCTAATATGACCTTAGGAAGTTGTTCTCACTACATAGAGTTCTGTCCTCCTCCGTTTGGTTACTCTTCCAAACACATGGATAGTTTGTGTTGCCTCCTGCATCGTTAACTTATGTCAATGTCATGTTGCTTGAATCTGATCTTCTTTCGTGCTTTTGTCCAAGGGAATTTTCACCCAACCTGAGTCAACCTTTCTGCATTTTGTCTCTTGACCTCATGAGTCGTCCACCCTTAAATTCTAGTCAAGTCTTGATTCAAAATCAACGAAGTTCTATGTCTGATCATTGAGATCCTCTTATCTTTTCACAATGAGTCATCGAAGACCTATAGGTAGTGAAGTCATACACTCACATTGCGTTGGACAACTGAGAGGGGGGGGTGAATTAGTTGTTACCGTGCTTAAACAATTATTCTTATTTTGAACTCTTTGCAGAGAACTTAATGACAATCACAATAATGTAGGGAGGTAAGAAATTGAACATTCAACATCAGTCACACATATGAAATATACAGAGACAGATATTTCCTGAGGAAACCCATAAAGGGTAAAAACCTCTTCTTCTTGGTATGATAAGTAATCTTTACATTCTGTACATTATCATACATATGAGCTCCAACTCATTGTGAGGCTACAACCTCTGTTTTGCAAGATGCAACTTGCTGAGAGCACCAACTCTTTTTTTTCTCTAGCACCTACTAGAAGGAAGCACCAACTCCCTAGTTTCTCTAGCACCCACTAGAAGGAAGCACCAACTCCTTGGTTTCTCTAGCACCCACTAGAAGGAAGCACCAACTCCCTGGTTTCTCTAGCACCCACTAGAAGGAAGCACCAACTGCCTAAGTGTTCCAGCACCAACTGGATGGAAGCACCAACTTCCAGTCACACAGGCACCAACCTATATAACAGAGAACAACAGTTCTCCCTTGCACCACCCTGCCACCCTAGCTTTTCTGGCTGAAACTAGATGGAAGCTACAACTCCCTATGTTTAAGCACCCACTTGAACCTCTGAGGACAAGAGTCCTCCATAACACCTCCCTACCACCCTGAAATATAAATAGTTTCTACTGAAACTTATTACAGTAATTCAATAGTTGTCATTTGCTTACCAGGCTTATCAATGTTCTTCTATGCTGCTCTTCTCTCTTGTATCAACGTCTCTTTGCCTACATCTTCTTGAGATTTCTGATCTTCTTCTTTTCTCTATAAGTTCACCTCAACCTTCTTTTACTGTCTCAGCTATGTATCTCTGTTCTTTGCTTCTGCTGCACTTTATGCTCTCTGTGCCATGTCCCTTCTATGCACCATTTCTCTTCTATTTTTTTCAGCTATTGCACTCTACCTCCTTCTACAAACCTGAATCACTCTCAACAGCACCCAATCTCTTCTTTGTTCTATGTTTTTATTCAATCTATGCATCTTCTGCATCCTCTATTCACAATTCTTTTGCATGCTCTCCCCATGTCGAGTTCTCTGCCTGATCATCAATGCAACTCTTCAGCTTCTCTGGCGGTTAAACCCATGCATCCATCATCACTGGGTGTTATGATGAGATTCCTTAGCCTCTCCAGCAGTCGAGACTCTTCATATTCTTTGTCACAGTTGATCTCATTCTCTCTGTTGCAGTTCCAGGCTCCAACGGTCTTACATCTGTCAATAGCCTCTATGAATAGTCTTCATGCCACTGGAAGATGCCTCGAGACTCTTCATCTTCTTTGGCAATCACCCTGAAGTCTCTTCGAGTCCTCTGGAAGAAAACATTAGTTGTTTCTGGCAGTTACACTGTGAACCTCCAAAAATGCATCTGCAACTGAATCACCAACCGTCCAAGAGTCATGAATCAGTTCTACTAATTGAATCTTAACTGATCAATTAACTGTTAAGAGCAACAGTAGCCCTTCGATCAGATTTCCAAGTATCCAACACTGTTGGATTACAAGCACAGGGTCTCGTGTTGATTTCGCCATTTCGCATTTCGGCATTTCGGCATTCCTGTGGTGAATTGTTTCGACACTCCAACTCCCGGTATCCGAAACCTACACCAAAAGGTGTTTTTCACATTTCGGCATTTCGCGATTTCGCATGTCGCAAATTCTTGTTGCGAGGCATTTCGACTCTCCAATTCATGATCTTCAAAATGGAGTTTAGTTGTTAGCGCCTTCCTCCAACTCTCGATGATGTGACCACATCCTATGACCACTCACTAATCATTTGAGTGCTTTGCTCTTCAGATCAATGGTCCACGATCTGTGGTGATCGGACGACTATCCTCCACCCTGAAACTTAAGCTTTTGGGACTTTGGGGAAGAGTTGATGCTAAAACTCCCTAAACTAAATTCCTAGAATGACGTCACTCAATGACGTGTCATGATCCGTGTGTCTACCATGTGTCACTCAAAATTGTGATTTCTAGGTTCCTGAAATGCCAAATCAACTTGACACTTGTCCTTATATGATTGCGCCATGTGTCCTTTTTGATGTAGGATGCCACCTGTCCTTGCTGACATGGTCTACCACATTTACCTCCTAGGTCCGACGGCCCAGATTTTTCCTTGATCCAACAACTAGGATTATTTCACGATTTCGCATATCGCGAGTTCGAGAGGTTAGGGAACCCCATTCCTTTGAATTTCTAGTCAGTGAAATGATGATCTTTCACCACATGTCCTACGGACCCAACGGTCCATATCTTATCGTGATTTCGAAACTTCACAGGCCTTTGTCGTGTCTGTTTCGGGATTTCGGGGTTCGCTACTTTAAAGGTTAAAGTTCCTTTGATCTTTGATTTCCCAGTCTGTGAAACTCCGAAATGGAGTCTTTGTTGATGTGCCTGTTTTGGGATTTCGGGGTTCGCTACTTCAAAGTTTAAAGTGCATTTGATCTTTGATTTCCTGGTCTGTGAAACTCTGAAATGGAGTCTTTGTTGATGTGCTTGTTTCGTGATTTCGGCGTTTCGCATTTCACAACTTCAGGACTCCTGTGATGAAGAGTCTCGACTCTTGACTCCTCCAAATCCCGGTATCCGAAACTCCGAAATGGATATTAAGTCATGGTTTGATGTGCCTGTTTAAGGATTTCATCATTTCACATTTTGCAACTTCGGGACTCGTCTGATGAAGAGTCTCGAATCTTGATTCCTCCAACTCCCGGTATCCGAAACTCCGAAATGGAGATTAAGTCATGGTTTGATGTGCCTGTTTCAGGATTTTGGTGTTTCACATTTCGCAACTTCGAAACTCCTGTGATGAAGAGTCTCGACTCTTGACTCCTCCAACTCTCGGTATCCAAAACTCTGAAATGGAGATTAAGTCCACTAGCTTCTGATCTTTCCATGCCATCATCGTTGTTGATCTTCCTTGCCTGCCTATTTTCCATTGTTGTCTCCCAACTGTAAACCTTCCAACGTCGCTACTATTCTTTCCTGTAACCATACCTTCGTCATTGTTGTTCTTTCCATCAATAACTGTAAGCATGATATCGTTGTTGTTGTTATTTCCTGTAGACATGCCATCGTTTCTTATGTTCTTTCCATCAATGACAAGCACACTCTTCTTGTAAACATGCCAACAATCTCCCCCTTTGGCATTGATGGCAACCCTGAATGGCTACACTAATATGTTTGGACCTCCAACTATAGCATCCGGTCCAAGCCACTCCTTTTCTCCCCCTTTGACATCAATGTCAAAGAAAACATTCTCCCCCCGAGCTGTTGCAGTATGTTTAAGAGGTATCAGATATTCAACCAACACAAACCCCCCCTCACATGATGGATTTTCTTATTTGAGTCCTGAAGAATATTTGAATCTAAACCAGAGTCTTATCCTTTTGATTCTTGGACCTGTTCATCTTCAGTTTCTGCTGTATCCTCTGTAGAATACTCAATATTTCTCACCTCTCTTACTGGGACTCCTTCATCAACCTTTTCTTGTAATAATTGGATGACTCCCCTTGTCACTGTTATCTCTCTGCTTCTAAATATTTCCCCCCTTTGTTCCTAAAAGGTTAGCTTTCCTTGACAAGGTATTTCTTCTTATTATCTCTACAGGATGTCATGTATAGCATTTTGTTTTACAAAATGATATACATGACATCCNCAGGATGTCATGTATATCATTTTGTAAAACAAAATGCTGTTGTTGAAGATGTTGTTGTCCTACTGAAACACTGCGTAATTGTAGCTTGTATTTTTTAAATAACCCTTGGATCTCCCCATTGATTCTCATCGATCTCTATTACTGCAGTTTCATTTTTCTTCCATGATGCATACAATCCAAGGATTTTATGACCATATTCAATCACAAGAAAAAATCGCTACAATGATTCTCATACCTGCTTTTCTTTTTCACAGACGAAGGACCTGTATCGGGTTTCTTAGGAGTACTGATTTCTTCCTTGTTGTATCCAATACCAGATTTGTCATTTGGTGATCTCTGACTATCCAAGAGCTTATTCAGGGTCATGGAGATATTTAATAACTTTGTTTGGGTGTTTGACTTCTCAACC
>JASDQU010586740.1:82305-94465 GCA_032191745.1 Picea mariana | reverse complement strand
ATCAGTTGTTACCATGCTTAAACAATTATGCTTATTTTAAACTCTTTGCAGAGCACTTAATGACAATCAAAATAATGCAATGAGGTAAGCAATAGAACATTTGACATCATTCACACATATGAAATATACAGAGACAAATATTTCCCGAGGAAACCCATAAAGGGTAAAAACCTCTGATTCTTGGTATGATAAGTAATCTTTACATTCTATACATTATCATACATATGAGATCCAACTCATTTTGAGGCTACAACCTCTGTTTTGCAAGATGCAACTTGCTAAGAGCACCAAATCTCTGTTTTCTCTAGCACCTACTAGAAGGAAGCACCAACTCCCTTGTTTCTCTAGCACCCACTAGAAGGAAGCACCAACTCCCTGGTTTCTCTAACACCCACTAGAAGGAAGCATCAACTCCTCAAGTGTTCCTGCACTAACTGGATGGAAGCACCAACTTCCAGTCACACAGGCACCAACCTGTATAACAGAGAACAACAGTTCTCCCTTGCACCACCCTGCCACCCTGGCTTTTCTAGCTACAACTAGATGGAAGCTACAACTTCCTGTGTTCAAGCACCCACTTGAACCTTCGAGGACAATAGTCCTCTCTAACACCTCCCTACCACCCTGAAATATAAATATTTTCTACTAAAACTTATTACAGTGATTCAATAGTTGTCATTGGCTTACCAGGCTTATCATTGTTCTGCTATGCTACTCTACTCTCCTGTATCAGTGTCTCTCTGCCTGCATCTTATTTCACTTTATGATCTTATGATTTTCTCTACAAGTGCACCTCATCCTTCTTTTACTGTCTCAGCTATGCATCTTTGTTCTTTGCTTCTACGACACTTTATGCTCTGCGTTCCATGTCCCTTCTATGCACCATTACTCTTTTGTGCTTTTCAGCTACTGCACTCTACCTCCTTCTACACACCTAAATCACTCTCAAAAACACCCAATCTCTTCTCTATTCTGCATTTTTTTTCAATCTGTGCATCTTCTGCATCCTCTATTCACAATGCTTCTGCATGCTCTCCCCATGTTGAGTGCTCTACCTGATCATCATTGCAACTCTTCAGCTTCTCTAGTGGTTAAACCCATGCGTTCATCATCACTGGGTGTTATGCCGAGATTCCTTAGCCTCTCCAGCAGTCAAGACTCTTCATCTTCTCTGTCACAGTTGAGCTCATTCCCTTTGTTGCAATTCCAGGCTCTAACAATTTTACATCTGTCAATAGCCTCTATGAACAGTCTTCATGCCATTGGAAGATGCCTCGAGACCTTCATATTCTCTGGCGATCACCTTGAAGTCTCTTTGAGTCCTCTGGCAGAAAACATCAGTTGTTTCTGGCAGTTACACTATGAACCTCCAAAAACGCATCCGCAACTAAATCACCAACCGTCCAAGAGTCATGATTCAGTTCTGCTAACTGAATCGTAACTTATCGATTAACTGTGAAGATCAACAATAGCCCCTCGATCAGATTTCCAAATATCTAACACCGTTGGATTACAAGCACAGGCTCTCGCGTTGATTTCTCCATTTCGCATTTCGACATTTCGGCATTTTGGCATTCCTGTGGTGAAGTGTTTCGACACTCCAACTCTGGGTATCTGAAACCTACACCAAAAGGTGTTTTTCGCATTTTGGCATTTCACGATTTTGCATGTTGCAAATTCCTGTTGCGAGGCATCTCGAATCTCCAAGTTGCGATCTTCGAAATGGAGTTTAGTTGTTAGCACCTTCCTCCAACTCTCGACGATGTGACCAAAGCCTATGACCACTCGCTGATCATTTGAGCACTTCGCTCTTCAGATCAACGGTCCACGATTCGTGGTGATCGAACGACTATCCTCTGCCCCAGAACTTTAGCTTTCGGGACTTTGGGGAAGAGCTGATGCTAAAACTCCCTAAACTAAATTCCTGGAATGACGTCACTTGATGATGTGTCGTGATCCGTGCGTCTGCCACGTGTCACTCAGAATTGTGATTTCCAGGTTCCTGAAATTCCAAATCAACTTGACACTTGTCCTTATATGATTGCTCCATGTGTCCTTTCTGACGTAGGCTGCCACCTGTCCTTGTTGACATGGTCTGCCACATTCACCTCCTGGGTATGACGACCTAGATTTGTCCTTGATCTAACGACTAGGATTATTTCACGATTTCACATATCGCGAGTTCGAGAGGTTAGGGAACCCCATTCCTTTGAATTTCCAGTCAGTGAAATGACGATCTTTCGCCACGTGTTCTATGGACCCAATGGTCTAGATCTTATCTTGATTTCGAAACTTCACCGGCCTTCATCATGTCTGTTTCGGGATTTCAGGGTTCGATACTTCAAAGGTTAAACTGCCTTTGATCTTTGATTTCCCGGTTTGCGAAACTTTGAAATGGAGTCTTTGTTGATGTGCCTGTTTCTGGATTTCAGGGTTCAGTACTTCAAAGGTTAAAGTGCCTTTGATCTTTGATTTCCCGGTCTACGAAACTCCGAAATAGAGTCTTTTTTGATGTGCCTGTTTTGGGATTTCGACGTTTTGCATTTCGCAACTTCAGGACTCCTGTGATGAAGAGTCTCGACTCTTGGCTCCTCCAACTCTCGGTATCTGAAACTTCGAAATGGATATTAAGTTGTGGTTTGATGTGCGTATTTCGGGATTTCGGCGTTTCACATTTCGCAACTTCAGGACTCCTGTGATGAAGAGTCTTGACTCTTGACTCCTCCAACTCCCGGTATCCGAAACTATGAAATGGATATTAATTCATGGTTTGATGTGCTTGTTTCATCATTTCAGCGTTTCACATTTCGCAACTTCAAGACTCTTGTGATGAAGAGTCTCGACTCTTGACTCCACCAACTCTTGGTATATGAAACTACAAAATGGAGATTAAGTCCACTAGCTTCTGATCTTTCCATGCCAGCATCGCTGCTGATCTTCCTTGCCTGCCTATTTTCCATTGTTGTCTCGCAACTGTAAACCTGCCAACATCGCTACTATTCTTTCCTGTAACCATACCTTCGTCGTTGTTGTTCTTGCCATCAATAACTGTAAGCATGCTATCATTGCTATTGTTCTTGCCTATAGACATGCCATCGTTGCTTCTGTTCTTTCCATCAACGACAAGCACGCTCTTCTTGTAAACATGCCAACACATTGTACTCCTACCCGATTTTTGAATATCTTGAAGTTGTTGCTCGAGCTATGAAGACCTCATCTCTAGCCATCAGGCATTATTGGCTTCTTGAAGATGGATACCATACTTGTATATCTTTGATTTTGAGATGTAGATCCATTGTGTATTTCTCGCAACTACACTTTATATAGTTATATGACATGGATTTGTAGTGTATTTTATTGGAAGCCATTATTTATTTCATCCCGAGCATGGGTATGCCCGCCTCAGAGAGACAATTGTTATTTTTGTAGATGGCACCTCCCGAACTCTGGTTCCGGGCTCACTCAAATTTGTACATTGATGAAGATTTTGTAATGTATTTCATCCATCATATGATCTTCTGACCTCACACATTAGGGGGAATCTATTATAAACCTAAATTGCTCTACACATGCATGCATGGAATTTGACCCTCTTACTTGCATTTTTTTCCAAAGCACTGCCGAGTTGCTCTTCTTAAAAACCAATTTTTTGAATATGTACGCACCCTGAACCATTACTACCTATGTACATACGCTTGTTTCACCACTACATCTCGTGTACGTACATATGTTGCACCATTACATCCCAGGTATACTTGCAAAAGTTGCAAAAAACAAAGTTGCAAGGAATTTGTTGAGATTATGGGCTATTGGGTAGTTTCCCAACTAATCCACCGACTATAGCTCGTCACCCAACCGAATAACCACCCTTTTTTCATGTAAAAGGAGGTGTTGGGGTCTCATTTTTACATCTAGACATAAGAACAGTGAAACTCTGCCCGATTTCACTTCCCCTCCTTTCCCGAGATATTGCTTCCTTTTGTGAGAATTTCCTCAAGATTCTCTCATTAGCCCCTTCTTCCTCCATCTGAACCCATTCACTTCCCAAGAAGAGATCAGAAGGTTGAGAGGATAAGCTTATATAAAGGTGCACTTGGATCTTCATTAAGAGGAGCCCGGACCAGGTTCATGGAGCGGTAACTGGATTTGATTGTAAAGGTATAATCATTGAGTTATTAATAAAAGAATTACTTTTCCTGTCCCAAATCATGCTGTACTGAATGTTTTATTGGTTTATGTTTTGACATTCTAACATCTAACCCTAAATTGTATATGGAATAGCATGCTTGTCGTTTCTTGTTTGTCAATCTTTGAATGCATGTCAACCCTAGGAGGAGGCGTGCAGTCAGTGAAACTTCCAAGCATGGGGAGGTCATCACCAGATGTGGGATTTGAGGTATAGTTACCCAATCTCCTTTTTCTTTCTTTCTTCATATGAGTTTTGGTACGCTTGGGGTAGTTTAGAGAAGTAATTGAATTTTAGAGGGTTAATTGATATTCCTACTATATTGTGTCAAACTTTTCAAGATCGTTCGTATTTATCAAAAAACATGACTCCACATATATTCTAGACAACAACCTCCTTTACAATCCTTTGTGCCTAGAAATACCGACCATTTTCAAGCTGGTCTTGGGGCATCGAAGAATCAACCTTAAACATTATTCAAGATCTCTTTAGAAAAGTCACTAGTCTCATATTCAAATGATCCATCTTATAATTACATGTATTATGTCCCCCTTCATATTATGTCTTTCCTGGACACACATGCATGTCTTTGTATGAACCATGGCCAGTCTTTATTTTAGAGAAAATCCTCCTATACAATCTTTCTTTCCTGGAAATACATACCATTTTCATGTTTCTCTTAAGGCATCGAAGAAACAAACATTAAACATTAATCTAGATGGCTTCAAAACAAAGTCACTAGTCTCATAATGAAATGATCCCTCTCATAGATATAAATGTGTTCTTTCCGCCCTTGATATTAGGTATTTTCCTGGAATCCAATCATGTCTTTGTATGAACCATTGTTAGGAAATTGTGTATACATTATAATCATTTCCTGTAAGTAATCACTCGCAAGTCCTGTGAAATTTTAAGAAATTTTTAATTGGTAAACAAAATTAGTTATAATTACATCGCTTTCTAAAACCATGCCTCACATAGAGGTGCAAGTGAGAATGAGAAAGGCAATAACCAAATAATGCCAATCACAAATCTGTTAAAACCACATGAATTTCTGGAACACTTTATGCTTAGACTAGCTTGACAATCATATGCAACATTATTTACAATAATCAAAGCAAACATTGTCAGGCCTAATCCAAAAATTGAAACAAAATTTTTACAGGAAGAGACTTGTACAATCAATTACTCAGAAATGATTCTAGAGTAATTATAAAATACAATATGAATCAATAGAATACCATCACAAGTTTAAACAACTAATAAAAACCAATAATTACGAAATATAAGTCTATCACTACAAAAAAAAATGCTTAATTGCATTGGCGAGGAAGAAACATTTGTTACAATAACTATGCAAAGATTGGCAGTTGTATTCCTGTGAAGAATGAAGATAATTTTCTATACAAGATATGCACTTCTACTCAAGTGCACAATATTTTTTCCTGATTGTACACATGGTTATAGAGTCAAGCCATGACTAAGTGCCCTTTTCAACATCCTCTCACTTGCCAACCATGCACTGAGGTGTCATGTTGCAAGCTAGAATAATATACATCAGAGATCTATTTGAACAGTATGCCCACTCTTAACCCACGTTCCAATACCATAATTGTTAAGAATAATTATACTGGTTAACATTCTTGTAGGAAGAATTAGAAGACAAATATGTTGGGGTGAGGAGAAAGTGCCTGCTGAATAGATATTTTAAAGCATGGTAGTGACACCTGTTAGGAAGCTTTGGCTAAGATTAAAGACCATTTTTATCCTGATATACATAAACATATATATACAACATTTAGGAGAAGGACTTATCAATCCAATATTGTACAAAGATTTGGATCTGAAAAGGTTACTAAACAAAAAATTCACAACAGTATGTAATGGACGAGATTTGACACAAGGGGAATTTTCTTTAACTTCCAATACTGCTTGCCCGATTTCTCAGCGAACTGCTTCAACTGTTTTGGAATCAATAGGATTTCTTGCTGCATCAGTAACATAAAATTCATTGAAAGCCTTTCCTCCTCTGGTGGTCACTTCTTCTCTAGTAATTGACAAATCATTCTCGTGAAATATACGGGTCACATTCTCTAAGACTGATGTTTGTATTCATCCTTGAACCTGGCCCTCGAAGGAGCTTTTCACTCAATATTGTTTTTCTTCATTATGGCATGTTCATGCATGATCCATTTCTTCTTCTTCTGCTCTGATTTATCCTCCTCTGATATAGATTATTCCTTGATGGTTGGCAACAACATCATCGTCGTGACCATGTTGGAATTCACTTGGATTTGACCTTTACTGTTATTTGTTTTCAGGGTCACTGTTGATGCATCTGATCTCCCATCCAATGTTTGGTGATTAAAACCTCCTATAGTCAATGGCAATGACAATTGTAAGAAATGAACCCCTTAAAATTTAGTTTGTAGGTGTATGCATATACACGCATAAAACACACTGAACAGTACAATCTATAAGAGTCATAATCTACAATTAAATCCCATGATAGGGAATTTGAATGGAGGTGTTACTTTATTTTTGAGAATTTTTTTGGTTAGCAAATTTAATGTAACAATGGAGTGAATCATGTTAAAAATCCCTTTATGATTGTTGAATTTAATTTAGCAAGAAGAATTTCCAACAAATAATCCATCAGACTCTAGTAGTAAATTTCCATGCTAGCTACTATTTGGATTTTGTACATGGCATTTATACTATGCACTTTGTTCTCTCTGCATCTGGTAGTACATTTGAATATTATCTTCATATAGTCTACATGTTCCCTACTTCAAATATTTCCCTCAATCATTAACTAATTGAGAACACAATTTGAAACATAAGTAATGGGATAAAATTGGGTTAGAGTGATATATTAATACAAACCTGGCTTAGGTGCAAAACAAGATAACTCGAGCTGATGGGATTTCCCATTTTCATTTGCATAATCCTGATGATTTTGGGGGATTATTATAGTTTCCCCTTCATACCCTTCACTCACAGTTTCCCACTCTGATGCAAATTCCTCTTCTTGTTCTTCTGATGGAAAAGAAGAAGATGATGATGACGACTCAGCCTGATTACAATCCCAGTTGAAGACTGATATATTTCCATGTTTTTTAGAATCATCAATGAAGAGCCAAGTCGCATGAATCTGTTGCCTCACCATTTGGGCAGTATAATAAGGGACCTTAACATATTTCGTATCAGTGTAGCCATTCAATATGGAGCACTAATTAATGAACATAATAGCATCCAACAAACTCTCATTGGTCAATCCTTTCATGTCAGAGGCTTGAGCTCTTCTCCACAGGCTTTTGTTGTGGCCGTTGACAGGGTTGGAAATGGAAAGTGCTCTGGTTGTATCATTGATTTCCATGTCTAGGTTTTGTGGAAGGAGATGGAATTGTGCTTTGTTATTGTAGATAACCACTCTTTTCTTCCTAGTCTTCAAGGGGCACATGGCTAAGGCCTCTGTGTGCTTAGTCACAGCTCCTTTGAGGTCCCCAGCCAAGAATTGTGTCTTCCCTTCCATTTTTACCACCATAACTATTGTTGTTTTTACATGCAGATTGTATTTTGACATCCTTGAGTTTCACAAGCTCAAAATCAAAATCAACAAAATAGAAAGGGAAAAAACTAGGGTGAAAAGAGTTGTGAATTTGACCTTCTTGTGTCCTGATCCCGAAGCAGAAGCCACAAACATTCAATTACCATGTATTTCCAATCATTCGAAGACCGCACGACATTACAGAGAAAATGGATGATCTCCCCATAGTTTGCAATGAATCTTTGGCCCTCTTTGTGATAACACAAAATCCTCAGAAGCCCGACACAAACAATAGACTAGGGGAAGAAATATTATTAGGGGATCCGATTAAAGTAATAGACCGGATACTATTAGTCCTCCCCTAGGCATCTCATGGGAACTTCCCACTGGCCATAGGCATAATATCCCAGGACCCTTAGATACTAGGACCTGTAGGGGGATTTCTCCTTTATAACAATCTTTTGCGTAAGGGAGGAGTATGCTCTAGGGTAGGGATATTTTTCGATCTTATATATGTATTTAGTTTATCACTAAACACGACATGCCTGGAAGACAATGCAATATAGTCTTGATGTTAGAATCCAAATTAATTGAGTTATGGCCTGTTGTATCCCCTAATTGAGTTATTCCCTGTTTTGGAAGGAAAGTGCTTCTTCGAACGCATCTCCCCACAGTCTGCAATGAATATTTGGTGTTCTTTGTGATAACACAGAATCCTCAGAAGCCCGACACCAGCAGGAGAATTCTCATTCACAAGGCCACCCCACATCTTGAGAAGCTTCTTCAGAAAACTAGGCCCGTGAATGAAGGGAACGAAATTATCCCTGTAGGAAAAGCAGTTAAGAAGATGCAGAGACCAACATTGTAGCTGGATTTCCCATTCATCTGCCTTCCTGTTCAATCCAGGCGTGCCCAGAGCCATTCCTCTTCCTTCCTGTTCAATCCAGGTGTGCCTACAACTCCCCAAGTGAATCATACGTGATCATATGGTTGTGTTTCTTGTGATCTCCTCTTGGCATCAAAACGAGCGAGAGTGGAGATTTTGAAAAAAATTGAAATGGAGGATCGAGGGCACGAGCATCATTAAATCGGAGGATGTTGCGGGATGAGAAAATGATCACAACATGCCGGCGAGAGTGTCGACGGAAATGGATCACCGAGAAATGTGACATCGCAGTTGCCAGGAAAACTTTACCGCCGGGAGATGGGATGGGGCAGGAGCTCTGACAGTATTTTCGGCAGGATGGCGTACACGTAAACAAGTGGCCGGTAAAGGTGAATTTTTTTTTTCTCTTTACCCTACACCTATGTGTTACATATTGTCACTTTATTTTACGTTATATTTATGGATGATCATTGACTTGGTTTGATTTTCCTCTTTTAATATGATTTGATTTGTTTAATATATTTTGATTGAGGGATATGTGTACTATTTGTTTAATGATAAATACTATTTTTTGACTAATAGAGTTGTCATTTCCAATATACTTTGATTTAGGGGTATATGCTGTATATTTGAATAATAAATTTATTTTCACTTTTATACTTTAATATGTTTTTGTATTGTTGTATTTTTGAGTAATAAATATTTTCACTCTTTGACTTTACATAATGGATGATTGATGAGTTGTTTTTTCCAAATCTGTTTTGATTTAGAGAGATATGTTGTATTTTGAATAATAAATATTCTCACTCTTATACTCTACATAAATGGGTAATGGGTAATTGATTTTATTTTATTTGGGTATTTGATTTGATTTATTTTATTCAATATTTTGATTGAGGGATATGTTTTACATTTTTCAATAATATATATTTGGAGTCCTCTACCTAAGTTAATCTATGATTTACTTGACTTGATTTGTCTTTTTCATATATTTTTATTTAGGGATATGTCACATTATTCTATCCCACATGGATGAATGACTGATTTTGCTTTATTTGTCTCTTTCAATATGATTTGATTTAGGGATATGTGTTATATCTTTGAATAATAGAAATTTTGGCTCTTCTATTCTACATGGATGGATTATTGACTTGGCTTGATTTGTCTCTTTCAATATGCATTGATTTAGGGATATGTCTTTCATCTTTGAATAGTATACGTTTTAATTCCTCTATCCTACAATAGATTATTGAATTGACTCGATTTGAATTGCAAATCAAGATGCACAACAAAACTATTTTCCATTAAGTATAATCACAATATAAATACAATTACAAGTAGCTTAAGATAGATAGGTATCTTAGCTACACAATCAAGATAGTTGAGATAATATCTTAGTAACAAACTCATACCCAAACCAATTCTATTGTAAGCATTATTCCAACACCCTCGCATAATTCTTACATTACAAATATTATATCATAATTACAATATTCAAATTTCAACATAGATATTTGTCTTGATATGGTCTTCATCATCACTCCTATACACTCTGAAATCTTTTGGTATGCTCTCTTTATTCTCCACAACTTTGAGCTTCCCTTTCAACTCATTTAAGACAACAACGTTTCTGACCATCATTGACGAACTTGCAAGATCAACAATATTGACATACTCAGCTCATCGGGGATTCCGCGATAAAATTTGTCCAGTAATAAACCACTCTATGGACCTACCACCATATGTCGAATATTTATCTTTGACTATCCATCAATTGCTAGGAAGGTGGTCTGGATACTGAATGTGTTCAAAATTGGATCAAACAAATTGACCTACAAATATCTCATAAAAAGCAACCTGTAACCAATGCTCTTGAAGACCGAAGCACAACAAGATACATCAACATATACCAGACTATGCATAACCAAACCGGTGAGGTGTTCTTGTGGCACCAAAGTACGTCAAGAACCCCTAATTTGAACTATGTTACTCTGTACAATTATTGGTTATGTATAATATAATTTTTACACACTTGAACAATAGCACGCTACTCAATAAATGTCAAATCTACACGATAGAGAAAACTGATGATACCGAGAGGGGGGTGAATCAGTATCAAGTACATTTTTTTTTTCTTTCAAATTATACTTCAACCAAATTAGATATTCAATTATATCCAATGAGAAATGAAAAATAGTAGAAGAGGTACACCAATGCACCACAATACACCATGCACAATATATGATAAATAACCAATAGTTATTTTTCAAGGGATGTAATGAATTCCAAAGGCAGCTACAGCTTCCAAATATAAAGGGAGGGATAAACCTCCAAAAGGAAGATACAATCCTCCAATATCAAGAGAGGTTTGACCTCTCCATCCTTTCCCCTTCCTTCCACCCAAGAATATATGAGAGATAATAAAACTTTACATTAAATTATCACCATCAACCAACCATCACATAGAACCTGATAATGCTTCCTGAGAATTCTTCAAATTCTGCAATTCTTCACTTCTTAGAATAATCTGATCCTATAGATAATATAACTCAATGTATTCTTTGAAACTCCTCCAATTTTCTCTCCTTAAATCCTCCCAGAAAAGGTGTTATAGAGAAAATGGTAGACCTTATTCAATTATGGTTTATTCAGGAGAGATAACTTGTACAACATGCCTCACGCTCAATATTTAACATAAGATTATGAAATTCGTACACATGAAACTATGAACCATACTCTTTCGAATTCAATTGGTCTGAATTCATTTGGATTCTCTATGAATACATTATGACTGTTTTACCCATAACACCTGTTTATGACTAGCTTAGAACACATCACCAAAAGACTTCATCCTCCCTTGAAATTCAACCTTCTTTACTTCAGATTTCCTCTGAAATTCGACTTATATCTACTTGTTCATTAAAAAACTTGTGTGTGTTGAAAAATGAATTTATAATTATCTGTATTTATACCCTTTATGTCACTTCTTTTTAACATTAGGGCCGACATGTAGTTTCTGCTTCAATTCACATTGTCATCTTCAAAAAGTCATTTCTCCTCAATCGTGAGGATCCACGTGGCATGCCACATACCACTGGAAGTGACATGAATTATACTATCCATCCATGGGTGTTGTACCTGGATGTGTAATTTCTTTCATGTCTATCTACTTCGATCAACTGTTAGGTCCAAAAGCCACTGGCTACAATTGACATTAATGACTACAACTAATGACTAGGGTTGACATCAATGACAACAAGCAATCTTCCAACAATCTCCCCCTTTTTCATTGATGGAAACACTCATGCTCCCCCTATCATCATGATACCAATTTCTCTCCCCCTTTGACATCAATGGAAAAGGGTGGGGTTGCTCCCCCTTAATTCAATGGCATAAGGTGACCTTCTTCTTTGGGGGTTTTCCCCCTGATCATGTGGCACTCAATAATACTTTATCCTTATTTTTTTTCTTTGAGACTTTTTCTTCCTTGGAATCCTTTTGTGTGGATTTTGTCTTCTCTCTCTTCTTCATGTCTAGG
>JASDQU010586740.1:0-12138 GCA_032191745.1 Picea mariana | reverse complement strand
ATTCTCCAAATCTCCCTGGCTAGCCTCAGGGTGGCCCATATGGCCTCTCATTGGAGAATGACTGTCGATGCTACCAAATTTAACATTATAAACTAAGAGGACTGTAGGGTTCACAATGATGACCCCATCTTAGTGAAGCACGTAGGCTAGGAAAAAAGAAATCCTAATCTAATATTGCTCAGGGAAAGGTGCCCAATTTTACAAGAGGAAATTACCTAGGATAAAGCGCCACAAAGAGATAGGCTCACATATGCAATCACCCTACCTAATTGAAAAACAATAATGCAGAAAAAACCCTAGTTCTTTTATAAGAACAATATCTAACTTAGTGTTAGAAAGCACCTATCTTATTCTGGAAACAAACAATGAAGTTATGAACTAATGACAGAATTAGAACCTAATCTGAAATAAGAGAAGGCAAGGCTTTTTGTAAACATAACAACATGTTGAACAATGAAAGGGGACTAAAGTTGGGGAATGCATATATAGAAAAGCATGCACTCTCTATTTAAACCTATATATACATTGCTCTTGTGCTTCCTCATATAGTTGTAGCCCATACAACCTAATTCACCTGGTTCAAATTCGAATTCAAGTTCGACCATCTTGGATTTTGACAAAAATTTGAAAGTGAAAATTTTTGTAATAAAATTCGACATATTATAAAATTTAAAAATATAAAAATATATGTTGGTGTTGGAATGCGGAATCCAGGAAGGAAACTCGTCAGGCATAGGACTCTGGAATTGCGTTGGGCGGATTTGTGGATGAGTATGCAGCTACAAGGAGGAAACTTATCGAACAGATGAAGCTAGAACTGGGTCGAGTGAACTTGTGAAAGAGTATGCAACTCCATGGAGGGTTGAAAGAGTATGCAACTCCATGGAGGGTTGAAGGCAATGAGAATTACGTTGGGTGGCTTGAGCTTGGAAGAAATGAAAATCACAAGGTGAAAACCACACAGAACATGCAACTAGGGTTTAAATTTAAAAAAATTTCTTTTCTCTACTGAATTTTAGGGCTGAATTTGAACAAACCCTCAATTTTTTACCTATTTTATTCGTTGTGTGGTTCGAATTTGTGCTCGAGTTCAATTTTTTCTAAAGATTCGCCAAATTTGGGTCAAATTAATTCCAATTTCCTTCAGATTCGGCGAATTTCGAATTTTGAATTTCTAGGACAAAAATCGGTGAATGCAGTGACTTAGCATAGAAACATTCCCTCTCTAATCACTACCCAATATGTTGTGCTAGAGTTGTCAAGTGTTTTTTACAGAAGGTGAAGCAATAGTTGAGAAATCAGGTACATAAACTAATGGTTTGTCTTTGTGAGGAAGTTATCTCGAACCTCCCCCTATAAATAATTGACCACCTATGAATCTGAAGGAATGTAATTCAAGAAAATTGCTCCCTATTACCTCCCAACTTGTACTTAATGATAAATCTCTAATCCACAAGTTACAACTCGAGAAGAAACTACTAGGATAGTCACCATTGTCGCCAAAGTTTCCTATCCTATTCACTTTAGGCTATCTCTCCTCCGGCTCAAGGGGGGTATCCCTAATGGGATTACTAAAGCTAAGCACTGAGACACAAGTTGATATGAGAGTAGCTTTAGTAATTCTACAAGGAAGGGGTCTAAAAGGATCCCGCTTCAACTGGGAAACTCAACTTTATCCTAGAAATTGAAATCAATAACCTTGCTAGAATTCTTAGAAGATATATAAAGCAAACTATCAATTATCAGTGACTAAGATAACAAAATAGGAAAGAGATTTTACCACACTTAACTCTTTCCAAGGGGTCTAAAAGGATCCTCCTTCAACTGGGCAACTCAACTTTATCCTAGAAATTGAAATCAATAAGCTTGCTAGAACTCTTAGAAGATATATAAAGCAAACTATCAATTATCACTGCCTAGGATAACAAAAGAGAAAAGAGATTTTACCACACTTAACTCTTTCCAAGTGGTAGATTTTACCTTTCAATGGATCAAGTTGCTAGCCTTGCCTATGTAGAAGAAGCTATACCACTTCAATCTTTAAGCACCAAAAGATTTATGCACTCAACAAAGAGAGATCCCTTATACATCATATATGCTCCAAGAAAGATGTTTCCATTAAGCTCCAGGGAGGGAAATTTCCAAAAATACAACCATGAGTACAAATGAGGAAGGGCTACTCTTTATATAGAGTCTAGCTCAAATTCCTTTACAATAAAATAATAATATCGAGGGTGAGAACCCTAGATCTAGCCTAGTGTCCGATTAAAGAAACATTTCCTCCAGTTAACCAATCAACAATATATAAAATAATGAAGTAGTCAAGCCACATGTACAAGTCTCCAACCAAAATGGGCCGAAGAGAGTGGGACGTCTCCATGTTAGAGGGAGTAAGACGTGTCAAAGTTGCAACGCCTAGCCTCCAAAGGCCTCCAAGTGGATATATCCACAAATAACTCTTCAAAGTTGGCAATGAAGACCCTAGATCTAGGGTTTGAAACCTTGTAGCTCTTCTCCAAGGTGGATGTGTAGCTCTTCAAGGTGAAAAGTCCTCCTCAAATTGTGCAAGGACCAAGTAGAAGACCTCATAAATGGCACATGTGACCCTTTGAGTGAGATGACCTCCATCAAATGTGAGTAAAATCTTCTCCAAGTTGGACGTCGTCGATACTAGAATGAGTATGTCTGGAACAAGGTTCCAAAAAGGTGGAAGTCCTCCTAAAATGAGGGTCTTTTACCATGAAACCCCCTTCGAAGGTGAGACATACCATCAATAAGCATGAGATGATATGCGATATAACCTCTAAGAAGAAATCCCTGTTTCTAAGAGAATCCTTTAGTAATTAGAGTAAGATTCTCATCAAGGTCATCTCCCTTGTTATGAGAGAATCCTTTCAGGAAGAAACTTGTCTTGGTACCCTTCAATACTCCCCTCACCTGCATGCATGAAATCAATCGCTAATTCCATGATAGGTTTTGAAATTGTCTCCACAAAGCTGGAATGATACTCCTCCATCTTGGCATCATGCCATACTTTCTCTATTGGATCAACAAGTAGCTTGCAAAGGCCACTGTCTCGAACTCCTCTATAGCCAAAACTCGACCATTTTTAAGGCTGCGCTTTATAATGATTGCGTATTGACCATCAAACTTAGCCATACATTGTAGATCTGTAATGCAAAAAACGAAAACGAGACTTTTTGTTAAACCAAGAAATGTCCAAGACATCATCTTGCTCATGAACATCACTTGAAGGTATGAGAAAAGAGACAAAAATAATTTGGTAACTCGACAAGTGGCATCTTTTCCCATTTCCACCTATATATGTCTTTTTCCTATTCTTGAAGTCCATTGAATGCCTTCTCATTGAAGGTCACATGTCTGGATGCTCCACTATCCACATACCACCCTACACTAGAAATGATGTTAGTTGAAAGGCATGATCCCTACACTAGAAATGGTGTGAGTGGAAAGGCACTCCTTGCAAAAACCTTCTTGTTGCTACTTTTCTTTTTTCCACCGAGTACATAGAGATGCATAGTGGCCCATGTTGTGGCAATTGAAACACTTCATGTGATTCTATTCATTCTTCCCTTGGTTTGAATAATCTAAATCTCTCTCCTTGCCCTTCCGAGCCCTCTCGAGTCCTTGTTTCTTGCCTCCTCTCCTCATCTTCTCAATGAGACTAGATTATCGATCTCCTCTTTGGTTGAAATAGCCTCTAATTTAGTCTCCTCTTGGATGGAATCATCCCAAAGCTTCTCAAAGTTAGGAAGCTTCTCATGAGCACATAGACCCTATACAAATCGTTTCCAAGGTGAAAAGAAACCATTTAATGTATGGACACCAACTCCTTATCTTCCACCTTCACTTTGGTAGTAGCGAGCTGATCTCCGAGTTCAATGATCTTTATTAGGTAAGTAGACACTATGTTTGTATAATTCATCTGTGTGGCAATGAGCTTGTTCTTCAACAACATCTTGAGAGAGATGTTCACACTCTAGTATAAAGGGATCAAGGCATCATACATCTCCTATGTTGACTTATTCTTTACAACATGAGAAATCAAATGGTTCTTCATCAAATAAGGGATGATCCGCTTCTTGTTGGTCATCTTCTTATGGTGTTCAACCAAAATAGAAACATTAGTTGGATATGCTTCTTGTTGGNCATCTTGTTATGGTGTCCTCACAAAACTCCAAATATCAACCTCCTCCAATGGCATCTAAAGTTTGCATTTCCAAGGTGTAAATATGGAAGTGCTTGCTAGACATTCACACTCTCTATAATAGTGAGACTAGTCATCCTTTCAACTCTTGAGATCTTACAAATTGACTTTAGTCACTCAAGCAACTAGGACATCAAACCCAACCTATAACAGGAACAATTTCCTATCTGAGGCAAAATTAATGTCAATCACTGAAGTTAGAGCATCACACATGCTGAAATCCTCCAACAAATCTATCTCATAGGGAACAACCCTTGATGCCATGTCAATTTTTTTTTGTCATGGTAGGCAAAGTCTACACTTAGAAACTGAAACCCTAATCTCAAGGACACTAACAACTTAACACCAATTAAAAGTTAAAACAATATAATCTCAATATTTTAATCTACAAACACTAATAAAAAAATACGATAGCGAGTATACAAAATTGAACTCTCAAAACTTCATTTGTATGCTATGTACCGAAAAAGAGTTAGATTTTATAGCTCAAAACTCTATCCTACACCATTAATTATGGAAAAAACCAACTATCTATCGACAAATAAGAACCTAATCTAAAATATTTAAAGGCAAGTGTTGTTCTAAATATAATAACATACTAACAATTGAAAGGGGACTAAAATTGGTTCATGCATGCCTAGGCAAGCGTTCAACATTTCTCTTGTGCCTCCTCACATCGCTGTTGCCCACACAACTTTTCCCTCTCTAATCACTATCCAATCTGTTGTTATCACGATAATATCGCCAAAATCTGGTGTGGTGATAATATCGCTAGTATTTATCGCGATAATTTGAGGTTTTGAAATTTTCGCGATAATATGGAAATAATCACCCTACTTGTGTCAATATCACCTTAGAACCAGATTCTTGGTCTTTTAACCCTCATTTTGCAAAAGTGCATTAGGGGATTGAGCTTTGAGGATATTGTGACCATTTTCCATCAAGCAAACAAGGGGAAATCCGTTGTTCTCATTGCTATGACGCATCTCATGGGATATATTTATTTTTGTTTTGATGTGATTTTGTATCATACTGTCAGTACTTATGACTCTGGACAGATATCATATTTCAATATCGATGTGTGATGTACCACTTGACATCTTATACATCTTATATATCAGTTTATTTTCATCTTTATGTAGCAATGTGTTTGTCTTATATTGGTGTTGCTTTAGATGTTTAAAAAATTGAAAAAAATGATTGTTTTTGTATTTTTTTAAGTTTCCTCATAATTTTCGATATTTTCCCTGATATTGTCGATAATTTATGTTCATGACCCTTGGCGTTAATTTTGCAATAATGATAAATGTAACATTTTTGAAGTAGATTTTTCTAGAAATAACTGTGTGAGGGGTTTCGAAACGTCCAACGTTTCGAGTTGACACTCCACCCATCATCAGGGACATACTCAAAATGTAACATTTCTATAAACCCAAGAAATATAATATGTAATCTTTCCAAGCATGAATGATAAGAATGACTCTCTCCTTCCTCTATTTATATGAAAGGTGAAGGGAGGCATACAAATAAAGTGGACCTATTCCACTACAAGCAAACTAGAAGATGCAAGTAGGTCCACAAATGTGAAGCGCTCCTCTTACTAGTGATACATGTCAAGCTCCAAGGTGATGAAAATCCACAAGCAAGGCTTGAAGACAATGGTACTCCTCATCCAAGGTCCATTGTTCCTCCTCCAAGGGCTCCAATGCTCCAACATCTTTCTTAGTCCAAGTGCTCCTTTGGGTCCACTCCACCTACATGATCGCTATTGCAACCCAGGCATCCCCAAGTCAACTCCAAGACTCCATTCAATCATCTAAGTGATCCAATGCTATCTACCACTCAATGCCCTCCTTTAGGATTCCAAATTCTCCTCCTCCAATGTCAGGTGTTCTCCAAGCAAGAAACCTTCTCCATGTGGCCAAAATGTAGAATGCCATTAGATTGTCCAAAGATCTCCAATGCTCCAAGGAAGAATGTTAATCAAGCATCCATATGAGGTCTAGCAACCAATGAGTAAGTTGCCTCCAATATGTAAGTACACCATGCACCTCACATCTCATGAAGCACCCCCAACATGGTGTAAACACTTTCGTAGCAACCTCGAAAGATAACACTCCCTCTTTACGAGGAAAGTGTTTTCAACAACACTAGTTAACTCTCTCTACAACTCAACCAAACCTGCCATTTGCAAATTTGAACCTGTTGTAGTCTCAAAATCAACCATTGTCTTTTGAAAATGAACTATCACCCATTCATCACACTCCTCCACCAAGGCTACACACTGAACCTCTTCAAACTAACTAGTAGGCTCACAAGTGGAAGATGTCGATGCAACATGTCTAGAATATCTCTTAGGATCTGTTGCCGTCCTTATACACACTTGCAAACGTGAGCTAAGTCCGGCTCACTTAGTGTGTCTTTGGAGGCACAATGCCTAGGTTCACAGCTCACACTGTCACTTTGACTGGAACCTCTTCCGTCTAGGCTTACTCCTAGGGAAACCAAAGGGGGTAGACCTTAGTTACTAGATGTGTTAAAGTTAAGTTCTAGGAGTTATTTTTAATTATTTACAAGGTTTGGGGGATTCTAATCCTAAGATGCACAAGCAGCAAATGCAAGATGCAAGGGTTAGTATGTAAGTCAAGCCTTTGCCTAGGGCAACTAAGACTAATGCCTAAAGATTGGGCAAGGGGTCAACTATGTTAAGGGGTGTTTCGTTACAAGTAGATTACAATATGTTTACAAAATTACAAAAGAATAAATTAAACCAATGAATATTAGATACAATTATTCACAAGAAAAATGCTAAGATACAAATGATACAAAGAGCAAGCTAACCACGTTTTATCCTTATGTGTGCAGGATATCAAAGGATTAAAGCATCACATCACATTATCATCAAAACATCAAGATCATCATCATCAGTACACTAAAAGAAGATTTATAGATTTAACCACAAGTATCAAAGATGAATATCCACCACTCTTAAATATTAAACCCACAAGTAGTTTATTAGATTTAGTCCAAGGTTTAGTTATTAAGATTTCTTAAGAGTTATCAATTTTTATTAAGCTTTCACCAAAGCCTCCTCCTCCTATTGCCAAATAACTGTTGGATGCTCAATAAGTGTTGCCACCCTAGCTTCATAGGTCAGCCCAAAACAAGAGTACTTCCCGGAGAGGACACATCCTGTGCGCTGTGAGACAGTCCCCTGCCTACACCCTCCGTTGTTTTCCTCAAGCCCCGTTTTAGATGGTGAAGATGGTGGTCTAAGGTACCCTAAATAGTCTATTAAGTATATATATGGATTAGGTAGACTTTTAGGTGATTTTTAGAGTGTTTTGAAGATTTTAAGATGCTTTTAAAGTGTGATTTAGTGATATGGCCGAAACTTTTATGAGCTTAAAAATGTGTTTCTTCAAGCTTATGCAATTAAGAGTGTGAACACATGTAAAGCAAATAAATATGGCTGAAAAAGATTTAAGTTATCACATGCACATATAAGCTTGCTATTAAAGAAAAACCACAATGGCAAGGACAACTTGCCTTCAACAGATGGAAAGAAAATTTAGTGTGTGTTTGCCGACTTAACCATTAAACAACATTCAAGCCTAAGCAAGTGGCTTCCAATAGATATAAGCAATAGAGAAATAAACCATTCACTTATTTAAGCACTTAGAGATTTAAGCATTTAAGATCTAAACATGTGCATGAAGAAAAGACTTGAAAGCTAACTAAGCAAGTAAAGGATCTAGTTAGGTTACTTATTATGCCTCCCAATAGGCTTAAGACAATGATTATGTGTTTGATTTAAAACAAAAACAATTATAGCATTAGCCCATAGATCATTAATCACATCATCAACCACTTAGCCTTACCTATTGGGGTATTCCTCTCCCAACTAGGTAGGCAATTAATTAGGTTTGCTTAGTTAGGTTAAGTTCTTTTAGAATTTAGAAATTAGGGCAAACAAGTAAAGAGAGAGAGAGAGACTAAGAAGCAAGCGAGCTAACTAAGCAACCAAACAAGCAACGAACTCTACCCCACGTCCTAGGTTGAGAAGGTGCCCTTCACCTTCTAAACCTCATGTCCTAGCTAAAAAAGAAGCAAGAAAACTATGAAATGAAAACCCTAGGCTAGATCTAACTACCCAATGGCTCACACATGGAAGAAGGTCGTACCACTTCTTCCCCTAAAAGTGTGAGCTACTAACAAGCAAGAAGAAGAGGCAAAACGTACCAAAATGATGAAAAATGAAGAGTAGGGTTGAGAGATAGCTACCAAACCCCTTGGAGGGCCTTTTAGTGTTGTGTGGATGTCTTTTGGGCAGCCAAGACTCCTCTCAACCAGATCTGAAACCTGCAAAACCAGCAAGCTATACTTGCTAGAAGAGCTACACACAACAAGCATAAGAACCGCCACTATGATTATCGTTACAGAAAGAAAGAGTAGCTAGTCCAGTAGAAGAAGAATGAGAGAGAGAAAGAGAGTAATGAATGTTGATGTTGCAAAAATCCAACCCGGAACAATGAAACCACCACTCCAATAAATATGTAAAGAGGGGCGCACCAACCCATGAACACTATGAGGGTGCACATGTGGTAACTAAGGCAATTAAAGTGTATGAGGGAGGTAAGTATGAGTGGAAGATGCGCATGTGTGAGAAAGGGAGAGCAGGACGATTGTTAAGTGGAGGAGTGAGATAACTCACACATGAGAGAGGAAAAAGAGAGGTGTGCCCTAATTAATAGGGAAAAGGGCACATGAGGGGAAAGGAATAGATGGGAGAGAGTAAGAGAGACACGTGTGAGAGGATTAGAGAGAGATGGAGGGTGCATGAGAAGAGGAAGATGTAGAGGAGTGAGGGTTAAGGCCAATGCAAGAGGAGATAGGAGCACTTAAGGAAAGAGTTATGATAGTAGTGCCCTAAATAATAGGGAGAAGGCACACTAAAGGGTGATTAAAGGAGGAATAGAGACCCATGTGTGATGAAAGGAGAGGTTAAGGGGTGCTCTTGTGGAGAAAAGTGCTAGGAATTAGGATAGGGAGAAGGAGAATCGGTGCATGAAGAAGGGAAGTGATGTGAGGGAGGAGATATGCACCACACGTGTGGGAGAAGAGAAGGAAGAAGGCACACTTGAGTGAGGAGATAACTTTGTGAGGGAATAGATCATGCGTTTAGGGTTTAAAGAGGAGTGAAGATGCGTGGAGGGAGAAACAAGGAGATATAGCTCATGTACTAGGGTAATTTTGGATGAGGGATGTGCTAGCTAAGAGAAAGGATGCACCCTGTTTAATAGGGATAAAGTGCATGAGAGGAGTTAAAAAGGAATTTTAGTGAAATTAATGCATGGAAAGTGAAGTGATAAGTGTGAAGGGTAAGATTAGTGAGCTAGGATTTAACTAGCCCAAACACGCCCAAAGACATGTGTTCCACCTCATCAACACATCTACCATAATTATTTTCTTTAAACCTTGGGAAGTGCACCCCCTCGTTAAATTATGCCACCCAACTGCCACATGTCACACTACATCACTGTCAAATGTCAGAATCCGACCCTACCACTTGTCACCTTTGGAGGCGACCACCCCTGCTATAAATAGAAACTGCTAAAAATAGGGTTCGACCCTGTTATCACACAATCTGTACTTGCCTAAAGCCCAAAGTAAGTAGATGCAAGATTGGCATACTCGGGGGTGACCTATCACTGTCACCTTAATAGGAAACCCCTTTCTATTTAGGAGTATATCAATGTACCCTAGGGGAGACGTCCCCAGTGACCTGAGGGTTTGAGAAGGCTAAGGCAAGAAAGTTCCCCCCTCTTACAAATCACTCAATTTCAAAGGTTCTTTGTGTCTTATAAAGATGAAGCAAAAGGTAAATGAGGTGTACCTGCCCAGAACAAGACAACAATAGAGAAAAACATGCAAATTCAAGGTACCATATGATGTTTGTGCTTCATAAAACCATGAACCTTTGAGAGATAAGTAAGCTGATAGATAATTGCAGCAGTACAACAGTTTACAACAGCAATGATAAGTTTGTAACAATCAGAATAACTATGCTTCAAAATGCTTGAAAACAGACTAGAAATAATAGCTTTAACTAGGAAAATTGATATTAGATAGTCACAAGCGGATTTGGCAATGTCTAATCAGCTTTTAATGTTGCTTTTAAAGATGAATTTGCTGCTGTGATATGGCTGTAGCAATCTTTTGCAACAACAAGAAGTTTGTTAGAGAGTTAGTCTAGCTTAAGGTTAGTAAAGGTTTCAAAGAAAATAGTTTGAAAGTTGTTTGATCAATCAAACAATTGTAGTGAGTAGACTAGTGCCTTTCTAGGGTATGGAGTCAATGATAGCAGCAACAAATCTTAGGGAGAAATAACAATGATAATACTTAGTCAAAGGAGATGTAAATGATGAGAGAGGTGTTAGTAACCCAAGGCCTCAAACATCCAAGTCCTAGAGAGATAATTGCTAGAAAGTAAGGAAACTTAGGCCCTAGCGATTTCTCTTTACTTGGACAATTTGAAACAAAATATGCAATAGGCAATGTAAGTAGGGTTACTAGAGTGCTACAATGGTAGGGCTCTAGTATCTACTTCTAGATGGGGTGCTATTTGAGAAATTTAAACAAGTGGAAAACTATAGAGAAAAGGATAATAACTTATGTCTTTCTCCTAGGCTTTCAAGCAAGCAATTTCATAATATTTAACATGAACCAAGTAAAATTCACCATAAGCATTCATTCACATAAACAAAATGCAGATTTTCTACTTACTGCACTAAGAATAATCAAGCTCAAACCCTAGTTGAAGATCTTCCACCATGAAAATAGCCAAGATACACCAAAAATGCCTTTCCTCAAGAAGTGTGCCTAAAATTTCAGCCAATAACCCTTAAAGAGGGTGCAAATTTCAGACTTCACCACTTGTGTGATGAGTGATGATGATAAAAATGAGAGTTGTCCCTCTTATTTATACAATATCAATGACCTTTAATTACAGTTAGGTCATAAAAAGGTCGACATGGCAAAAATACATTAAAATCCAGTTTTTACATAAATAACATTAATTTAACCTTAATTTCATTTCAAGGGTGATGTTATGCCCTTCCAGGGTGACGTTAGGCCCCTAAGGTGGAACGTTAGGCCTCAAGTGTAGAACGTTTGGCCTCCAAATGCCTTGAATGCTGCCATACGTGCCAACTAGCACACAACGACCCATCATGAGTGCAAACCCTAACTCTGGATGACGTCAGGGTCAAAATGATGATGTCAAGTGCTCTCAAGGGTCAACTTCTAGGTGGAAAGGCAAACCCCCTTGGGTCTAGGTCTACCGGAGTGTCCCTGGTGCCTCTAGTTTCTCTCTCCCCCTGGTGGGGTCACAACATCTATCTATTGGGCTTTCAACCCCATGGAGGTCTGACCTAATCATTCCCCCATATGTACTTGTCCACCAGACAAATTCCTGCAGCAACAAGAAGTATGCCCTCTAGGGGCTCATAAGTCACAGGGATCATAGCAATGTCAATCACATCTAATAATCAAATTACCCAAACATGTGCATCAAACCCCCCTTTATCCAGACAAATGCTCAAAGACGTTATGCAATTTAATAAGTCAGGTTTGGAGAAGGTCTCGGGATGTCCTATTGGGCTAATCCTCCTTAAGTTTGGGGTGTTTCCTAGGTGAGAACCAATCTACGTCATGTAAGTGTGTGTGAAGTGGCGTAGGGGAACGCTTGGGAAGTGGGTGCAGTGATAACGGGGAAATGTAGGTCTTGCATGTGGGTGCCTCTGTAGAGGGCGAGCTGCACCTCATCATGGATGCCATTTTTTTCCTAGCCCATTCAATTCCTTTTATTCTTAGTCTTATTGCTTTTGGTCTTTTTTCTTCTCAAGGGA
>JASDQU010586739.1:29695-49731 GCA_032191745.1 Picea mariana | reverse complement strand
AATGAAGGAATTTTTTGTTTACCTGCAAAAATATGACATTCTTTACAAGATATTACCTTTGCATTTACTTCTGAAAATAACTTTGGCCAATAATAGTCTACTCTCAAGATTTTGTATGTTGTGGCTCTCCCATCATGGTGTCCTCCACGTGTTTTTGTGAAACTCGGCTATGATCCCTTCAATCTCTTCTTCAACAATATAGTTTAATAAAATTCCCAAAGGATCCTTCCAATAAAGCTTTTCATCTATTATGCAATACTTGATTGAATGAAGTTTAAGAGATCTAGATTTTGCTTGACTGAAATTAGATGGACATTCAAGGGTTTGTAAATAAAAAATAATGTCTTTGTACCAAGGAGATAAAGAGAACTTATCATGTACCTTTGCTAGGGGTTGTTGCAAATCAACTTCCTCAAACTATGTTGAAGGATGTTTTGTTATTTTTGAAATATAGTTCATTCCAAGAACTCTACAATTTGATTATGCTAGAAGCTTTGCTAAATCTTGACCTTTAATCGATTTTGTTAGTTTTATTTCAAGGTCATACTCCTGAATCTTTTCTATCCATTTTCTTTTTTTTCCATCACTATCAGGTTGATTCGGGATCTCTTTCACTGTGCTACTAGGTACATATGCAATTATTTTGGAATGAAGAACATAAACTCTAAAAGATTTTAGAGCTTTAACCAATGAATAAGTTTGTTTTTCGATGATGTTAAATTTGAGTTTATTATCTATTAAAATCTTGCTAAAAAATGCAATTGGTTGTTCTTGATTTTCCTCATTTCTTTGTAAAAGGACCGCAACAATAGTGTTATCAGAGGAAAAAGAAATATAAGAAACTCCTTTGAATAATTTGATCATATCAATGCTAATTGGATTTAGCCCGAGTGGTTTGTGCTAAGGGGTGTTTACCCCTCCACCCAGGTTCTATTCTCACAAGTAACATGTTGATCTCTTAAATGAGCAAGCTATCAAAAAAGCCTCGGCTTTCTGCAAAATCTGGTTTACCTCGGGTACCATCCTCGAAATGAGGGGAAGTGCCCAGTGGGTTTTCCCAGGCTCTATTCCAAGTAAAACAAAATATGGACATATCAACACCGGTGTTTCTCCCAAGGATTTCTTAATTTGATCAAATGAATATCTGGCCTCTAAAGACCATTTAACTTCACTAAAATTTCTTAGCATGTCAATCAGATCCTTTACCACTTCAACAAGATTAGGAATGAACCTTCTCAAAAAATTGATTTTTACAAGAAATGATTGGATCTCTTTATTGTTTCTTGGCAGGTTGATAACTTTAATTGCTTGAACACATTGAGAGTCAATATTCACTCCTTCCTTTGAGACAATGTGACCAAGTAATTTTCCTTCCTGCATAGAAAAATGTGATTTCTTAGAATTAAGTGACAAACCATATTTTTGTATTTAATAAAAGTTTGTCTAAGATGTTTTAAATGCTCATCATCTGATTTGGAGAAAACAGTCTGATCATCTAAATAAATAACAATAAATGTGTCTTTCTCTCCAACAAACGTTATGTCCATCGCCCTCTGAAATGTTTCTCTTGCATTCATTAGACCAAAGGGAAATTTTTCATACATAAAGGTTCCCCAAGGTGTGGTAAATGTAGTCATCTCCTTATATTTTTCATATACAACAATCTATTTATAGCGTAAAAAACCATCAATCATAGAGATTTGATTAGCTCCTACTACCTTTTGTAACACATGATCCATTTTAGAAAGCCAGTCATTATCCTTTAATGAATATCTGTTAAGATTTATAAAATCAACACAGAGTCTAATTTCACCATTTTTCTTTCTAACAAGTTCTAAATATGCAACCCAGAAAGAATATCTAAGAGGAACTATCATTTTTGCATCTAACAATTGTTTTAGTTCATTTTCAATGATTGGGAAAATAATGGGATTTGCATGTCTTAGTTCTCATCCGAACGGTTTAGATCCCACCTTAAGTGGAATTCTATGTTGAATTATGTTAGTATCATGAGTTTTTAGATCTTCATATGTCCATGTAAACAATTCAATAAATTCTTTAAATAAATGAACATACCTAATTTTTTTATCAACTGGTAGAATTTTTGAGAGCTTGATAATCTTTGGTTCTTGTTCAGTACCAATGTTACAGTATTCTACATCTTCAATTTGAAGATGAACAACAAGTTTAACAACAACATCATCTTTATCAAAAATATTCTCTAGAGGCACTAATCCTTTTGTAATATGATTATTTCTTAATACCATCATTTTGTGGTTAGCAATCATATTTTGCATTTTAGGATCTGAATTACTATTTTGATTAATTTGTTCATTATCTTTGTCAGCCTCTTGATCAATATGAGTTGCAGAAATATTGTCAACCATTTCCAATATCTTTTTAATATGTTGATCATCTTTAAATACCTGCCAATGTTTAACATTATCAATGATTGTAGGTTTATACTTAATCTCCACTTCATATTTGAGATTTGGAACCCCATGAGGCATGAAAGTACTTGTTGCCACAACTTATGAATAAGCTTGTTGATTAAATTGTCTTGGGATTGCATGAATATTGAATGATAAAAATAATTTTTCAATTAAGTCCCAAGAAAAATTTCTATAGGATCTCATCCTAAGGTGTTTGGCTTGATAAATATTCCTTATTTGATTAACAATTAATTATGCATCACCATAGGCTATGATATTTGAAATTTTCATTCTTCCAGTTGCTTCTAAACCTAATACTAAAGCTTCATATTCACAGACATTATTCGTGGAATCTATTTCAAATTGCAATCTAAAAGAAAAATGGAACAACTTCCCATAAGGTGAAATTAAAATTATACCAGCTCCAAAACCCTCCCATGAAGAAGTTCCATCAAAATACATTTTCCACATTCCATTTATAAACTCATCATCTTTAACAAAAGGAGTATTTACAATTTATGTACAAACTTTTAGTTCATTATTTACAGATAGAATAAAGCATCCCAAATCTTGGTCTTTTGAATAAACATGTGATAATTATTGGGATGATTGGGGTTACTGACTATGTAAGCAAGTTTGGTTTCCCTATAAAGTCTCATGGTTTCTCCACCCAAAACTGGAATAGTGGCATATATCATATCCATTTGCAATGATCCCCCTAATTTGCTTGCCCATGATATAGATAAAAACATTCCATATTTTACAAACACATCTACCACAACTACATCCATCAAAAACACCTTTTACAGGAATTTGGGCTAAATGTAACACAAGATCTTTGATCATCCTTAAACATCTATCTTTTATTGCATCAAAGGAATATAGGTCATGATATGGTCTTGTGATTTGTAAACCTAGCTTCTCCATGACTATTTTAGGCATTAAATTGTGAGAAGCACCTGAATCTAGCATACAATTGTGTAAAATATGTTCATGAACAATCAAGGAAATATAAAATTGTGCCATTGTTTCTCCTCTTTCCTCAATATTAGGACCAAACATTACAATATGAATTTCATCTTGTAGATTTAATGTATCATTGATTTTTTGCAATTGAACAATTAATCATTTTCAAAACTTGTTTTCAATAAAATTATTTTTTGTAATTTCTAGCAAAGGAATATGAATTCTGATCTTATTCAATTCATTTTCTAGATTGAAGGAACTACTCATTTTCTATGTTTCTTTGTGTTCTGTATCTGTTTTCTTAGTTGCTCGATGATCAGATTTTTATTTTGAAACTGTAGTTTCCTTTCCTTTATATTTATTTTGTATTTATCTGGTTGTTCTTGATTATTTGTTTTAGTTGTATTTACAATTTTCCTTGGTCTAGGGTCATATTTTTTTTATGAATTTCAGATTGTAAGACATCTGAGAAAACCCTATATTGAGATGATGATGTATCAATTTGGTTATTGTTATCATCTTCATTAAAATATGAATTAAATCTCAAGGATTTCTTATATTCATCTTGGGTCATATTCACCTTCCATCATATTCATTTACTCATCAATATCTTCAAATTCTTCTTCCACAAAGTTATCAACCAGGTTTTCATTTTTTATAGGTGCTTGTATTGGTTGATCCTCATTTCTCTTTTCCCTTTGTAAAACTTGGCAAGGGTTGAAGGGCCTTCAAACTTATTTAGATTTCTATTATTAGTCCTTCTTCTCTTATTTTCCATTCTAGCCAGATTATTTTATAAATCTTTAATGATTCCAGACATTTCTTCAATTTTATCCTCTCGACTTTTATTAGCCCCAAATGTACCAACTTATTCTTTTTGTTTTCTTTTCTCTCATTCTTCTGAGTCACTTCTAAGCCTAACCTTTCCTAAAGAAATCATATTGGATTCAATCTCTACAACATAGTCTTGCATATCAGTTAAGGTTGTAGATCTTCTCTCTCTAAGTATTAAGGCAAAATTTGGATCAAAGGAGCCAACAAAAGTAACTTTTGCATCTGGTTGTGAAGGTTTGACATATGCAAGGATTTTATTATAAAGTTTGTTAAATATTTTGATGAAATCTAGAATAGACTCATGCTATGTTTATTTTTTAAACTCCCAAATTCAATCAAGAAATATAAATGATCCTTATTTTCACCCCATTTTCTAAGGAAATGAGATTTTAGTGCATCCCAAGAATCGATGGAATTAGGAGGTAACCTATTAAACCATGTCCTCACCTCACGTTCAAAAGTTTGAACAAATATCCTCATATACATGTCTTCATGCTCAAGACCCTGATTATCTGTGAAATGATCAAAGGCTGATAAATGTTCCAGAGTTGTAACCTCATCTTCTCCATTGAATTTTGGTAAGTGTTTTAGATAGTTGTTAGGAAAATTGTGCAAATTCCTAGGAAGGTTTAAAGGGGCATATCTAGCAGCTGCTTTATTAAAGATCCTAGGTGGAGGCGGTGGAGGTGGTTTTTGTGGTGGTGCTTGAGTGATATTACGTGTCATCACTAGATGATCGATTAAAAATTGTGAGTTCTCAGCAGTGAGTGGATTGAAGAATAATTTAAATTCTTCTTCTTCTAGATGAACCTTTGTAAAAATCCTTGGAGAAATCACAAGAGAATGTTTTGGATAATCTACAGGAGAAGGAATTTGAGAGAATACATGAGAGTATTTAAGAGATAGCACAATATAATATTTAGGAAAGATTTCAAGAGATTCAATTACAGAAACTGAAAGTGGAATCTTTGGAGAATTTGGACTAGAATGTTTAGTAGATACTGGAAGGGAGTGTTTAGGGGATGTTAAGGAAAAATATTTGGAAGAAACTCCTAAAGTAATAGAATATTTTCCTTTTGATTTGGGATTTGAGGAAGAAGAGGGCTTAATAGTAGATGATGTAATAGGTCTTTGTCTGGGATTTCTCTTATACAATAGTTTTTTTGGATCTGCCACTGGTGTAGTTTTCTTTGGGTTTAGGTTTTCCCTAATGTTTTTCCTTCCTGATGCCAGGATTGAAAATGTGGAGTTTCCAGGTGAAATATTTTATCATTCGTGACTCTTGTTCACCAAGTTACAAAGAGTAGGTTTTCCTATCATTATACCTAGGGAAAATAATATTTCTTCAATTTGGTCCCCGACAATGGTGCCAAAAGAATGTTGTAACCCTTGAGATGTTTTTAGCTAGCAAACAATGCCAAGCCATCCATTTTACTTTGATTTGATTTTATTTACTTGTATTAAACGAATGTGTTTTTTTATTTTATTTTACCTGATGCTTTGATTACTAATGTTTAATGCTTAGAGATCATGATTTGAGGGCACAATTTCAATATTTTAGACAATTAAATATTTAATGAGTGAAAGAAGAACTAAGAAGAAAAAAAATGAAAGTAAAATAATGTATATTTCTTGGTAAATATTAGTTTATCCTTCAAGTAGAAGAAATTATTACAATATGTGTATCTGGACTAAAAATATAAAATGAACAGAAATGAACAACTATTTTCTATTCACAAGGCATAATGAATTAAGCACATGTCTTGTTAATACTCACAGTATATTTGAAAAATATGTAGCTTTAATGATTCCTTTACAGTTTTAATAGTAGTGCTCGTACTAAATTATCACACTTATAGTGTTAGATACATTCAAGAAGAAATTATGGATATGAAAATAACATAAAGAACATGAATCACATGAACTAAAACATAGAAATGTAAAATCACTCAAAGCATGCAAAATTTTATTGAAAAATGTAATATTTTGCTAAGGAAAAAATCTCCTTTACATCGAGTCTTTTTTTGACTTTTATACAAATTATATTGTAACCACATGTGGTTATTAGATCCTATTTCACATCTTTTCATATACAAAGAGATCTTTGACTCCTAAAAATAGGAAGAACTAGAAGACAACCATTCAAATCTCTGATTTTCTTCAACTGTTCTGATGACTCTTTCAATTAGTAGCTAGATGAGAAGCTTCCAATTCTCACTCGATGGATATTTGAATGACTTCATTTTCCTATACGTGATATATAATTTAGTGTACTTCTCGTATGTAGGAGGGCTTGAGAATATATTTTTAATTTGCCATGACAAATAAAATTCATCTATGAGTAAGTCTACAATAGTTTGCCCTCTTAAAATGCCAGCCATTCCTTGAAACTTATCTCCATTTTCTCTTATTATGAATAAGTTTTTTCTGTAATTTTTAAATGATAGAAGTTTCCCTTTGTCATCCCATGCTGAAGAAAGTCCCATTTTTACCAAATTCTCAAACTTGTTGGTGAATGATTCAATGTTTATTTTTACCATTATACATTTATTTTGAGCTTGTTGTATGGAATTTATTTTGGCGAAAATATTTTTAGTCTCCATCACCATTGTGGTTCTAACTTTAACACCTTTACTCTTCAATACTTCTTTGGAATTGGAGTTTAGGAACTTGATAATTCTAGTAGAAACTCATGGTCTGGTTCCCAATTCTTGAAATTCTTTCCAGATGACTTAATCTGCTTCATCTATCAAAACAATATATTCATGAGTTATTTTGAAGTAATCCCAAATATTTCCAACTTCAACAATGATTTCATCCCAAATAAGATGTATGGATCCTATCAAATAGGGTTTACCGGAGAACTTATTTTGCATCTGCTCTATACCCGTTAGCATTTTTTCCTTCAACTTCTAATATTCTCCAATAATTTTATCTTTCTCCTTGATTTCTTCATTCTGTGTTGATATTATTTTCTTTAGTTTTTCAATTTCAGCTCCTTTTAGATTTAGGTTTTCCAATGCTTTTGATAATCCATCTGTTGGGTCTGTTGACTCTATCATCTGTGAAGAAGAAGATCCTTTCTCCAGGATTTCAATCTGATTCTCATACATTTCCATTTGGTCTCCCATATATATCATTTGTTTAGGAAGTTGTTACTTTCCTTTTTGTATTTCTTGTAACTTTGGAGTTTGAACATGATCAATCCCACTTATATTGAGCCTTTTCTTGAATGCATGGATTTCTATGTCCTTTGTTTTTATAAAAGCTTACACTGATGTTGCATCTTGTGGATTTTCTCCCAAATCCATTACCTGTTGTTCTTGCTCTTCCACTCTCATTTGCTTAATTCTATTGTTTATTTCTCATTTTTTAATTGATTCCTGATATTTTCATTTATAGTTTGGAGCTTTTTAATTCCAAGAGTGGCTATCATCACATCTCTATTTAACATCTTTCCAATTTGTCTATGTATATCCATTTTATTCAGTGGATGAATTGCTTAAGATCAATATATGTATTTGTAAGCTTATTTTTCTCTTTTTGTTCCAACACTGCTATATTCAATCTACCCTTTTCATAATCCACGACAGATAGCATTATGGTCTAAGATGTCTCTTGGTCAAATATTTTAGGAAGAATGTTTTGTTTAATCTTTCCACCCATTTTCTTGGTAACCATGAACTGATGAACATGATCAATCTTCTTTGATTGATCTGTATCCAAAGATTCTTTTCCACTTTGACTTTTTGAACTTTGAGGATTTACAGATGATGAAACTTCCACAATTACAACATGCTCTTTTATGACTGGTTTTGATTCTTCTCATGTTCTTTGGTCTTCATCTCCCTCTTTTACTTATGTTTTCTGCCTTTTTGTTGACCTTTCTTCCTCCGTCTCTGACCTATTTGAAATTTATTTTGTACTCTTTCTTATGTATATCTTCTCAAATTGCTTAGGGGTCTCTGTTACTAGAGACTTTGAAGGTTTCTCTAGAACTTTTCCCTGGATTTGCAAAATATTCTGCACATTTTCCCAGTTGTTCGGGTTTGCCAACAACTCCAATTGTACTTTTTGTTGATGCTGATAAGAAACTTGTCCTTTTGAAATACTTTTTGAAGAAGTTATAGCATGAGGATTGTAGATCCATCTCTCTCCTTGTTGGAATCCCATGTTCTGGAGATTTTTTTCTGCTACCTGTAAATTTGATCTAGTATTGATATTAAAAGGACCCACCTCCTTAAAATTGCTTGGTACTTTCTTGATACATAATGTATATAATCATAGTCTAATCTTTGTCTAATGAATTCCAATGCAAATATTATGGGAGTCAAGAAAGTAGGTAAAGGAAAGGTTGAATTTCAAACCATAAACTCTAATTTTTGTGTAATATTAAAAAATGTACCAGTCTCCTACTCTCTTGACTGGACTTAGCTGTAACCATTTCTTACATTCTGGAATGACTCTAGGAGGCATCTCATCATGTATAATATCATAAGCCTTTGACATAAACTGGTTAACATATTATGAGAATCCAACATTTTGAATCTTTTTCTTAACCAGAGAAGTCCAGTGAATGACTGAAACTAGATTACCAATTTCATCTTCGAATTTCAATTTAAGATGTGAAAAATTAACAACTTGGGAAAACAAAAAGAGATGGACTAGGTAGGGTTGGTATCTAAATCTTCTCAAAGTTTCAAATTCTGACAGTTGATGATGGATATTATCAACTAAAAATTGATCCTAGTCGAATTTAGTTAAGGGTTTCACTGTAGATGGACAAATTGACATCATGCACCCTAAAACAAATTCATCAACAACCTGGTCATCGTCTTTCCCTAAAATTATGGATATCATTAAAATTATTTGTGTTGATGTTTCAGAAAATAAGCTAGCTTTAAGAGTAACATTATTTGCAGGGATGTCAAGGTTCTGGAATAAACAAGACTGTAAAAGAGTAACCCTATCTTGAGAATTTAAACCTCTGAATCATTTTATTAATATTATTTCACCCAGTGTTTCACTATCAAGGTTTAAGGGCCATCTTAACATCTCGAAAATTGATTGGGGATTTATCTTGATAAGCACATACCCATCTTCAGAAATAATATCTCTCTTAGAAGGAATGTAATTTGAAGTGCACAAGACCACAAATTCGGGAAATTCATACACTTGGGGCACTAGAAATTTTGTGAAATGAGACTCCCAAGCATGGTAATGGTCAACTAAATCCCTAAAGTTTTGGATTGTTAGATGGTGTATTCCAAACGGGTCAAACGATAGAACTAGGTCAAAAACATCCTTTTCTCTATCAACTAAGTCTTATTCCTCAACAATTATTGGTCTTTTAGTTTTTACCGAATCAAATGATTCCATTTTACAAAGTGAAATGATAGAAATCAAAGGAATTTCAAATTACCTGGGGAAACATGCCTCATAATATATTCAGGTTGGGTTGGCGGTTTGTGCTGGTAGGTTGAACTATGTTACCAACTTTAAACTCTTGTAAAACAAGCATTAACCATCAAAACTTCACCTTTAACCTTTAAGAATTAAACTCAAATACATGGCAATTTTGAATAGGTGAAGAATAATTAAATTTAAATATAAATTCGACAAAAAGTCACTTCACCTTTTTCCCGCTTGCTTACATCACCTGGACACACGTCAATCCATCGTTAATTGCAAGGGGGGTCCTGAGTGGTTACACTAACCATGGAGGGGGGAGCTCAATTCATAATCTTGTGACACGTAATTGGAGTTCAAACTATGGTTAAGTTTCGCAGGCCCCTCCCCTTTCGTTAACTGTCGAGCATGCAGGGGGGGCGCAATCAATTATTGACCGTTGATCGAAATCTTTGATTGTGTGATTGGATTGCATTCAAAGATGCACTTAATTAATATAAAACCTACGATACAACTGTATATTTCAGTATAACTATATAATTAAACTAAATTAAAATTAAACAATACATAAACTAAATAAAAACTAAATTAATAAAATAAAAAAACAAATTGATATTAAACTTTAATAATAAAGTTTAGATTTTATATGGCTAATAAAACCTAACATTAAAAAATAATAAAGGTTTAAAACAAATCAATTAATTGATAAACTAAACTAACTAGTCAACCCCTAATTAAAATTGATTGAAATAGATTTTTTACATTTTATAGAAAAATTATAAAATGTTACAACATACTCAATGGTTAAGTCAACAAGACAATTAGGGTATAAACCTCATGGGAAAGGGCACCATACCAACACTCTAATCAAGGTTAGGAATCCACCCAAATTAATCCATCCATGTGTCCATGAAGCATTTCCAAGGGGCTAGGAGACATGGCACTCTCTTGTCAAGGTGAAAACACTTTTGGAGTAACCCCAAAAGCTAAAAAAATTTGGGTGAGCGAGCGTTCGAAACCACGAGGTCACCAATTGAGAAAAATGAAGGGTGAAAGTTGGCTTTATCAATTCTTTTCAATTGTAGTTTAAAGCTTAATCACATCTAGGATATTGAGAGGGGCCTACCATCCACTCCTCTTGATGTCATCTCATGGCCATAAATAGCCATATAATCATGAAAACATCTACCTCAAGATCATCTCACAAGGAAGAATTATACCCTCCATACATCCGTAATGTGGCAAGGTGGTGGGGGGACTCTACCACCTTCTTTCCTTGTGTATACATATGCCCCTCCATGTAGTGAAGGGTCATTTTCAAAGAGCTAGAGTTTGAAGGAAAAGGTGGGGGATGAGCTTGGTCACATCTCTCTTTCTTAAGGAGGAAGTTCCAGAAGACTCTCCCTCAACCTAGTGCAAAGCCACCAAGAATTATCATGAGAAGTAGAACAAGACAACTCCTCAATTTGGAAGAAAGGTGGAAGGATAAGTCCATAGCCATGATATACATTGCTAACATAAGCAATAAGCCTAGGGGTCATCCCGGGACAGAGAAGAAGGAGAAGGAATCATTGTCATACCCATATGACACAAGGGGATGGTTGGAGAACTTTATAACCCAACATGGGTTGTAGTAAACATTTCAAGAGCCATAGATCTCTAGGAAAACTAGATGAAAGCCAAAGAAAATGGTTGTGGAGAAAGTACATCGTTGTCTAAGGGAATTTATAAATTTTGCAAGGTATGGGGGGAGA
The DNA here is from genome assembly GCA_032191745.1 of Picea mariana. Taxonomy (NCBI): domain Eukaryota; kingdom Viridiplantae; phylum Streptophyta; class Pinopsida; order Pinales; family Pinaceae; genus Picea; species Picea mariana. The sequence goes on along the minus strand of JASDQU010586739.1, from coordinate 38,336 downwards.
AAAAGGGTTGGGCTAAAGAGGAATTTGAAGACAAAGTCATGATCATTTTGTAGTCTATCAAAAAATAAGGACTATAGAAGTGTGAAGACGTTGTCATAGTAGAAGAATAGTCAAGGATGACGACACTCGAGCTATGAGTTTCTCATCAAAGAGATATTCCTCTTCTCCAACCCTTCTTCATTATGATTTATATTTCCTTGGGTTATGGGATTTTAATATTTTGTACAAGGGATAGGATATGAATTTTGTTAAAGATAGGGATCCTTTCTAATTATTTGCCACTATTTTTGCATCTTTTTGTATTGATTCCACTCAATGGATGCTAGAGTGGAGCCTTAGCTAAGTGAAAGATTTTTTGTTGCAATCCCAAGATTCTTTCCTCGATGTCATTAGAGTTGTAATTTACTCATAGTGGTTACCTTACCACCAAGGAGACCTACCCATGGGACCTCATCCTAAGTTGCTTCATATGTCATTAATATTCCACACATGTAAGTTAGCACTACTTGGTCACATTTTTGGGGAACTCATCTCCTTGTTTGTAACTTATCTTGATTCTTTTATTTTTTGTGAAAAAAAGAAAAAGAAAAGACTAGCAAAACATCCAAATCACAAAACAATAGGGGAAGCCTCAACCCTTACATTATTCCATCATTAATGTGCATCTCTTTTAAATCAGTAGTCTTTGTCGCCCTTGATTGGAGCATCCATATTGAGTCACCCATATCTACATAGATTATATTGTTTGATTGCATACCACCTGTTAGCACTGAGAGTCACCCTCAGACTACTAGAGGATAAGCCCAATACCCATCAAAATGTAAATTGATTAAAATGGTTTGAGTAGGTGGATCAACAAGACTTTAAAGAAAGGAAAAGACAACAAATATCATTGCAGATCAGTGATGGACCATTGGGATATGGAGTCATAAACAGTCTGCTCACTGAAGGCATTTAAGCTCCCTATCGGACAAAAGATATGTATAATGATGAAGAGAAGAATAAGAGAATTAACATAAATATGAATGCTCGCTGAGAAGAGATCCTCTCTACAAAGAGAATTTAGATGTGTCTAAACAGTAAACAATGATAAATATGAAATCTTATAGAAGATCCTCTACTGCATCGAGAATCTATCCATCAAAGGAAAATTTTGATCCATAAAATCAATAATACATTCAAACAAGATGAAGAATAGAACATAGTACATAGATGAAAAATCTGATGAAACAACTCATATGAATCTTCAATAACATACAATTTACAGCTACATGCCCCTCCGACTTACAAACTGAAATATACAGTCATAAACATTTCTCAAAACCTCCTCCGGTATTGGGCCGAACCCCCCTCTCTAATATCATTCATCATATGTATTTATAATCAAAACAGAAGACAACAACTAGGAGTCTGAGTTAGCCTTCCTATTCTAGGATTCTCCACAAAAAGATACAAGTCATTTGTACCAACGGATCTAACAAACTACTAAAATCAAGGATCTTGTTGGCAACCAAAAATGAATGACAAGTCTTGTTGCTTGGGCGCCTCTTCTCCAATGTCGTGTGTCTTCTCTTGTCTGTCATGTTGCTTCTGTCAGAAGGAAACTCTGGTTAGTATGGGCCTGCAAGAAAAACTTCCCTCTATGGTACTTCGGGCTGACAGTTTTATGTCTCTTCGACCAGACCCTCCATGCTTCCTTTTAAGGGGGTAGTCAATTGTTCAACCACCAGTCCTTCTTTCATTAACTGATTTCTCCTTGGGATCTGGATGAGGCTTAATGCCAAGTTTTTTTCCACATGCTGCTCTCAGATTGGGCCCTATATAAGTACGTGATTGCGGAAGTTTCCAAGGGTGATTTGGATCCACACCGATCCGGCCCTCGAAATCCACCAGCAAATCCCACGTACCTCTTTAGTTATATCATGGTTTCGATTGCGGGACCACTCTAATATTTTAGTGTTTGAGCACTTTCTATCCCCGCAATGAAGTGTGGTCATCGATCTTGTCATAATCTGTGATCTGGGAACACCCTGCTTTTGTTGCCACGCGCTGTTCTCGAATGGACCCTGCATCAACACGTGATTGCGGAAGTTTTCAATGGCGGTTTGGGTCCACACTGCTTCGACCCCAACTAAAATTTATCTGTCTACCAACTCCAAAATATTTTTAACCATGTTTAGAGATGGAGCCAATTTTGGCGCTTGGGAGCTTTGAATGCCGAAAAATAATATCTCTCGGAGGATGATCTCTCGAATATGACATGGTGGCCTGACATCATTGTGTTGTCATAGCTACTGATGGATGAGCACCATGTGTCTTCGACACTTCGGGCTTAGGGAGTTCTGGATTTTGAAGCATGAAAAACTCCCAGAATGGTACGGGCTCGGACTGATGTGGTATCTTGAAATGAATGTTGTGCATCCTTGGCGGATAAGTGCCATGTTTTGAGTTGAAAAACACTCGTGGAGTGGTAGGGCCTAAAGTGACGTGTCATCCTGACGTCACTTTGGGACTTCAATTCTTCGGGACTTTGGGATGTTTGGAAAAAAATCTCCCGAAGTAAATTTCTCCTAGTTGACATGGCAGTCTCTCGTTACTTCGGGACTTTGGCACTTCGGGACTTTGGGATGTTTGGATGGAAATCTCTCGAAGTAACTTTCTCCCGGTTGACATGGCAGCCTGTCATTACTTTGGGACTTCGGGCTTTGTGAGATTTTGAATGTGGGCATGAACATATACCGAAGTGACTTTCTCTCGGTTGACGTGGAAGCCTCTCGTTACTTTGACACTTCGAGCTTCGGGAGATTTTGAATGCGGGCATGAATATCTCCCGAAGTGACTTTCTCTTGGTTGACGTGGCAGCCTCTCGTTACTTCGAGACTTCGGGCTTCGGGAGATTTTTAACACGAGCAAGAACATCTCCCGAAGTGACTTTCTCCCAGTTCACGTGGCAGCCTCTCATTACTTCGGGACTTCAAAGCTTCTGTTTGGTCATTAATCCTTGCGTGGCTTTGAAACTCTGAATGCACGAGAGTCGTTAATCTGAACTGTACATGGGATCTCCACCGTTGAAAATTGATCCTGTCTGTTTGCTTGTATTTCAAGCCTGAAATGGATTGCTCTGAATACTGCATTTTTCTCATGGTTTTTCCCTGTGCATACAACATACTTGAGTGGCTTGACTTTATCAACCAGAAGAGGACAAACTTATAGGAAGGTATGCAGAAAAGAGAGAGATAGAGTAGAGGTGTAGACCTAGGTCTTAACAATAACTACATATGATCCATGACAACTTTATGTGCTAAAATTTGGCTCCACAGGGGATGGCATGCTCCCTGTGAGCTGCCAAGAACAAGCAGCTTCAATGTCTTATCATAGGGCTATGGGGTCACTTATTCAAATACTAAAAGAAAACTGAAAACTGAAAAGCTTGCACATGTGCCTATTTATATACAAGACCCTACTCTAACTTACCTTTACAATCCTCAGGTGAAGACAAACTTCCACTATAGCCACCCAAACTGTTTGGTAACATAATTCTTCTTTTCACTGCAAATGATCCATGAAAGGTAAGAGAAGTATGACAAAAGAATGAAAACATGTTTTAGAACACTGACAATACCTCCAAATGATGATAAGATGATTAATTTTGCAGGCTCTAATGCTTTGGGAAATTTCAACTCCATATATAACCCCACAGGGTCATAACATTTATAATAAGGCATGCTAAACTAGTAAAACATTACCTCCTTTATTTCATCATTGCTCACATGTTGTTTGATGTTCTTAGCATGTACAGGTGGATAAAGGATTGATGCAGGCTTGCTAATCCCAGGTGATATATGCTCATTTATAAGTTTTGGACATGAGATAAGATACCCATTTAGCTCTTCCTTTTCTCCTCCATGGCCCTCCCAAGGATCAGATTCATAATTATCATATACAAGAACCATGCTATGAGGTTCCAAAGAAGCTATGAAAAAAATATGCTCTTCATCATCTTCGCTGGGATATTCATCAAAAATTGGTTGTTCTTGGTTAGTATTTGAAACAACTTCTTCATCATAAGAAGGGTTGCTAAAGACATATGTTTCAAGAAAAAAAATATCCTCTGCATTTTCTTCATAAGAGCAGCAAACAAAATCTTCCTTCAATTCTGAAAAGCTAGGAAAAAATAGAGAGGAATCTTCCCTAGTTTTTTTTAACTAACTTATCATTTATCCAACTTCATAGTCAGGAGAAATATCTACTGATGTATACACTTTCTCTTCAACATCAGAATATTCAAAAGAGACATGTTGATCTTCATGAACATTTAAAACAACAAATACATCTAATATGATGCCATATGTTTCTATGTTACTTCTATCATAATGAATATCATTCAACACCTCTTGATCTTCATGGAAAATGCATTCTTCCACAATAAATGCTTCATCACAAATCTGGTTTTCGTGACTAGAAGAATCTTTATGAAGCAAAGAAAACTCATCACAACAGTTTCCATAAAGATGTTCAGTTGAAAAATACTCTTTACAAAACGAATTGAAAGCTGCATGAAAACTTGTCAAAGAGCTGATGCTTCCAATTGGAAGAGATCGACACCAATCACGAGCAATCCCTTCTAATGAATACATGAAAAGCTTAATCTGAACATCTTCATGCATGATATGAAGTTGATGAATAAAATCATGAAAATCCAACAAATGTTCAACTGGTACCTCCCACTATTCTCCTCAAAATTTAGGAAGGCTACTTTCCCATTCATCTCTACTAGGCTTTGTATTAAGGAAACCAACAATCTTTGAAAAATCAAAGAAATCATACCTCTGAGATAAAATCTTGTCCATTTCAAACCAGTTGAGTCACCAATAGATTTCCGAACAATGGAGTTGCCATGGTGAAAGATGAGCAGTCAGAACAATGTGTCCAGCTTCATTTCACCATCTAAAACTAGATCCTTTCGTTGTCGTTCTCCCAGGGAAGATATCTTCATTTTTGTCCCCGACAACGACGCCATTAATGTTAGCACTGAGAGTCACCCTCAGACTGCTAGAGGATAAGCCCAACACCCATCAAAATGTAAATGAATTAAAATGGTTTGAGTAGGTGGATCAACAAGACATTAAAGAAAGGAAAAGACAACATATATCACTATAGATCAGTGATGTACCATTGGCCTATGGAGTCACAAACAGTCTGCTCATTGAAGGAATTTAAGCTCTCTATGAGACAAAAGATTTGAATAATGATGAAGAGAAGAATAAGAGAATTAACATAAAGACGAATGTTCATTGAGCAGAGATCGTCTCTGCAAAGAGAATTTAGATGTGTCTGAATAGTAAACAATGATAAATAGGCAAGATTACAACATATCCTCTACTGCATCAAGAATCTATCCATCAAAGGCAAATTTTAATCCTTAAAATCAACAATACATTCAAACAAGATGAAGAATAGAACAAAGTACATAGAAGACAAATCTGATGAAACAACTCATATGAATCTTCAATAACATATAATTTACAACTACATTCCCCTCCGGCTTACAAACTGAAATATACAGTCATAAACATTTCTCAAAACCTCCTCCGGTCTTGGGTCGAAACCCCTCTATGGTATCATTCATCAGATGTATTTATAATCAAAACAGAAGACAACAACTAGGAGTGAGAGTTAGCCTTCCTATTCTAGGATTCTCCACAAAAAGCTACAAGTCTAACATTTGTACCAACAGATCTAACAAACTGCTAAAATGAAGAAGCTTGTTGGCAACCAAAAATGAATGACAAGTCCTGCTTCTTGGGCGCCTCTTCTCCAGTGCCAAGTGTCTTCTCTTTTCTGTCATGTTCCTTCTGTTAGAAGGAAACTCTAGTCAGTATGGGACTGCGGGAAAAACTGCCCTCTGTGGTACTTCGAGCTGACATTTTTCTGTCTCCTCGGCTAGACCCTCCATGCTTCCTTTTAAGGGGGTAGTCGATTGTTCAACCACCAATCCTTATTTCATTAACTGATTTCTCCTTGATATCAGGATGAGGCCTAACGCATAGTTTGTTTCCACGTGTTGCTCTCAGATTGAGCCCTATATAAGCACGTGATTGCAGAAGTTGCCAAGGGCGGTTTGGATCCACACCGCTCCAACCCCCGCAAGCCACCACCAACTGCCACACACCTCTTTATCTATACTATGGTTTTTATTGTAGGACCACTCTAATATTTTAGTGTTTTATCACTTTTTGTCCCCGCAATGAAGTGAGGTCGTCGATCTTGTCGCAATCTGCAATCTGGGAACGCCTTGCTTTTGTTGCCATGCATTGTTCTCGGATGGAACCTACATCAACACATGATTGTGGAAGTTTTCAAGGGAGGTTTGGGTCCACACTGCTTCGACCCCCACTAAAATTTATCTGTCTGCCAACTCCAGAATCCTTTTAATCATGTTTAGAGATGGAGCCAATTTTGGCTCTTGGGAGCTTTAAATGTCGAGCAAGAATATCTCACGGAGGATGATCTCTCGAATCTGACATGGTGGCTTGAAATCATTGTGTTTTCATAGCTACTAATGGATGAGCGTCATGTGTCTTCGACACTTTGGGCTTCAAGAGTTCTGGATTATGAAGCATGGAAAACTCTTGGAGTGGTACGGTCTCGGAGTGACGTGCTAGCCTAAAATGAATGCTATACGTCCTCGGAAGATAAGTGCCATGTGTTGAGTTGAAAAACACCCATGGAGTGGTATGGCCTGAAGCGACGTGTCAGCTTGACGTCACTTAGGGACTTCGGTTCTTCGGGGATTCGAGATGTTTGGAAGGAAATATCTCGAAGTAACTTTCTCCCGGTTGACGTGGCAGTCTCTTGTTACTTCGGGACTTCTACACTTCGGCACTTCGAGATGTTTGGATGGAAATATCCTGAAGTAAATTTCTCTCGGTTGACGTGGCAACCTCTCATTACTTTGGGACTTCGGGCTTCGAGAGATTTTGAACGTGGGCATGAACATCTCCCGAAGTGACTTTCTCCCAGTTGACATGGTAGCCTGTCGTTACTTCAACACTTTGAGCTTCGGGAGATTTTGAACATGAGGATGAATATCTCCCAAAGTGACTTTCTCTCGGTTGACGTGGCAACCTCTTGTTACTTCGGGACTTCGGGCTTCGGGAGATTTTGAACGCGGGCATGAACATCTCCCGAAGTGACTTTCTCTCGGTTAATGTGGCAACCTCTCGTTACTTCGGGACTTCAAAACTTCGGAGCTTATGTTTGGTCATTAATCCTTGCACAGCTTTAAAACTATGAATGCACGAGAGTCGTTAATCTGAACTGTACATGGGATCTCCACCGTTGAAAATTGATCCTATCTGTTTTCTTGTATTTCAAGCCCGAAATGGACTGCTCTGAATACTGCATTTTGCTCATGGTTTTTCCCTATGCATACACCATACTTGACTGGCCTGACTTTATCAACCAGAAGAGGGAAAACTTGTAGGAAGGTATGCAAAAAAGAGAGAGACAAGGCAGAGGTGTAGACCTAGGTCTTAACAATAACTACATATGACCCATGACAATTTATGTGCTAACACCACCCATTTTCCCTAGTCGATTCCATTGTTGTGGTTCTTGGTCTTTGTGTTTTCCAACCATTGTCCTTGTCATATTGATCCATGATCCATCTCATGTCCTAATTTTTCCTTCACCTTTGTGGTCATAAATACACCCTCTAAGTAAATCCTTCTACACAACTTTACAACTCGACACCTAGTTGAGATTTATCGATTTGGTAAATGGTTGTTTCCCAAGTAATCCATCCTTTATGCTTCATTCAAGGAAAATCCCAAGTCTCCTACTCATTTTCTAGCTCGTCTACATGTGTCTTAGTGTCACTCGATTACATTGGTTACTTGTTGATCCTTTACCTCATGTTAGTCTCTAGGGATTCCCCAAATTCCTAATTCTAGTGAACATCCCTCCATCAACATAACTTCATTTATTTTGGGGATTGGTTTAGAGGTGATTTTTTGTACTGTGGTCCCCATTCACCTCATTGATGTATGACTTGTGATCAAGCATAGATAGTCAATATCATTGCTCTTTTCCTTGATCATTTCTCACATGCTCAATGTCAACTCATTATCACACTATGAATATTTGTATCCATTGGTGGTCACAATGTTCCATATCCAATGGAATACCCCCATAATTGTATATCTACTTCTCCAACATTCTTTAGAGCACTCAAGATAGGATATGCTCTCTAGGTGAATTCCTACATATTTTGGTAATGCATACTTGTGGACATTCTTTGTTTTGTAGTTCTTCGCCCTCCTGGGCACCATTGTTACCTCACAAGATCCTCATATAATAGCACTCTTTCTTGGTAGTTGAAATTATCTTTGTGCATGTGAAAATTGGTGTTCAACTATGGGCTCATGTATCTATTTATTCTATTGTAATTTGCTTTAACAATTTTCACAACGATGGGAATTCCTGCCTCATTTGTAAAAGAGATTTTGTAAATATATGTCACCTAGTACTTTTTTTGTCTTGCAAGTGGTCTTCATCATTTCTCCTCGAGTGGTCCTTTGTCCTTAGGTTCTCTCTCTCTCTCTCTCTCTCTCTCTCTCTCTCTCTCTCTCTCTCTCTC
>JASDQU010586739.1:15546-29676 GCA_032191745.1 Picea mariana | reverse complement strand
CCTAACCTCACACCTAATGGGGCAAGAATTATTACATTAATTTCACTCGCTTGTGACATTTAATTGATTATACCAGAAGGCATCACCAATGCATAATAATTGACATAATGTAGCACATTATACTACCTCATGGCTATTTGGAACCTTATTAAGCAAATCCAAACCTATAGTTCACTACTTCTTTGATCCCACAGTCGGTCTTCCATTAAAAAGTGTGAGTCAGATGAATAATATTTTGATACATGTGTGACCTTGGTAAATATGGAACTGAGCTACTTCTACAATACATTAATGGTAAATAACTTGGCTATGCAGTGCTACAATAGCATACAAGACTAGTTCGATCTCACATCTCATGAATGCTTGGTTATTTGGCCTCCGAAGGAATCTAATCAAGTAGATGGGATCCCACTTGGATGCCAAGCATTCAAATTGGCCAACTCACCATTGGAGCTCCATTTTTTCCTATGAAAGAGAGCCATGGAGTTGCATTTCAAAGGAGGAAAACATTGCAAGGTTATGCTAAAGGAATTAACTTGGAGATTGTTTCTCTTTTTTATTTCTACCATTCATTACCTTCATGCTTGTTTGTTTTCTTTCAACAAATAACTAAGGTTACTTCATCGATCATAGTTAAAGAGAGCATTCAAGGAAGAAAATTACCAACATGTTGAAGGGCCAAAATGACCCGTTCAATCAGTTGAGGGAAAACACTCGATGACAGGTCCCAACTAGACCCACTCTCGTTTGGGATAGCACTTTTGACCATATTTTGTCTTGGTTACCAACTAATTAAAATACTAACAAAATGCTAACTAAATACTAATTAAAATATGAATTTGAGAACCGAAGGTTCTCAAATGAATTAAAAAAATGAGAAAAATGAGTAAGCACAACTAACAAATGGCATCTATCATATAAGTAGTCATATAAAAACATGACTTCTTTATACCTAGGAGATTCTTTGCGTGCATACATATGTTGAAGGCTAGGATATCCGCTTAGTTGAAAACATGTCCCATTCTGACAACGGTGTATGCCAAAGGTAACTAGTCAATTTGGAAGTGGGTACTTTTTTCTTCCCCATATAAACGACAAAGCATGGCCACCAGCAGATTTTAAGAAGTTTTAAGCCTGTGGGTGGGGACCAATTTCTGACCTTGCTTAAGGGTTTCATCCCCGTCCACCCACCAGTGTTTCATTTATTTTTTCGGTCTTTTGTTGGCATGGGCGTATTCCTTTAGAAAAGGTTCATTCATCGAGCAAGTAGGAGCGAGAAGGTGATATCTGGCGCTAATATTCTTTAGTCTGAGGGAAGCTACTTGTGGCCCCTGCTTGCTTACGATGTTTGTCATGGAAGTGTCAAATTGCCTGAGACACTAATGTATTGCCTTGTTGTATGGGAATAGTTGTGGAATGGAAGCTACCTGATGAATACATATTCTGGTACACCTCCAAAACTTCATCGTCTTGAGGAAAATCCGCGGAGTCGAAAATTATGTAGATCTTTTCAAAGCCTGGGCAACGGTCCTTGCCAGTATGAGGAATTGTGTTAGTCACCAGAGTTTCGACTGAACTATATGATGATTCGGGGCCTGCGACACCCTAGAAGTACAACGACTCCTAGATCTTTTGGGGTTCTGGCTCACCATGACAAATGACCAAATTAATCTGCAATAACATGTTAAAAGGAATATCAACTTATCTTAAGAATAACACATTAGCTGTAATATTGAAAGAATGGTTAAGAAAAAGAAAACAATGGTTATCGATAAATAAGAAGTTGTAGGTAACAGAGAAGGCAAACTCAGTAAGCGAGGTAGTCTAGGAGAAAATCAAACTTCGTGGACCGAGTTTCGAAAACTTACGGTGCAAGTTGTGTTCTGAAAGGGTGTTTTTTATAACTTGTAATGCATATCCAACTAACACGAGTATGCCATAACTTAGGTGTGTATGAGGATCTTTCCAAATCTAATCTTAACTTTTCCTGTTTATAAGTGTCATTTCCATAATTAAATATTATTAAGTAAGATAGGTGCATTGATTAAAACATTGGGGGAAGTGCTAAAACAAATCCTCGAATAAGACCGTTATCGGGGTCGATATTTCAGAGTATGAAAGATTGTGGTTTTGTCTAACTCTGAAGGGAAAGGTATCAAAGGTATATTCCCTTTCACGTGGACTAATGAGTAGGCTTGGAACATCAATCAATGAATAGTGATACAGAAAGAGGCGAGACCTGTCAGAGAGTTGGCATCGGGGTGAATCAGGATGAGGGAGAAACTAAAACCCGAGGGGGAGGTATCGAAAGTATAATCGTTGTTTTTTATAAAGGCATTCTAAACTATGTGCTTTACAGGATTTCGAGACTTGGCTATTGGAGGTTTGAAGGATATGGGAAAGTTTGAGCTCAGACGACAACGGTATCGATGAATATTCTTTCCACATAGGAGAAAGTGCAGGACATGTATGAGAAGGGTCAAGAGGCCATCGGAGTTTTCTTTTCGGAATGTGATCAGATGATGTTTAAAAGGGCTCCCGACGAGGATGGTATCGATGGTAATTTTCCTTCAATGCGTTAGAAACACTTTTATGTCTTGAAAGAAGTAAAAATAACTCAGTGGAGAATTGATAAAGCGAGTAGTCAACAATCCAAATTTTGTGAAGCCACTTGGGGGGAGGTCATTTGACAAGTCATCACGAACTTTGGGACTCCGCGAGAGAAAAAGAGTAAGATCCGGAGTGATCGGAGTGTGAAGATCGTAATCTAAAATAACATGTTTAAAAAAGACTCCGATGAACGTGATCCCGAAACAGAGTTGAGTTGAGTTTGGGTTTCCTTAGAGAAGTAAGGATGCAGGTCTTGTAGGGTAGAAGACAGGCACAAAAGTAAAAGAGAAAAATATTTTTTTATTTTTTGTGGCCCCATAAAATTTAGAAATATGGGGGGGGTTGTTTTGAAATGACCCACAACAAATGGAGACTTACTAGAGTGAACCGATTATCTCTAAATTTTGAAAAGAGAAAGCATCTTCAATTAGATAGAAGCAACATTTACCTTTTTAAAAGTCCATTAATCATTCAACTTAAGGACCCCACATTCAATGGTCTTTATGCAAGCTTTAAAGAAGAACCCACCATCAATGATCTTCCACATAATTCGAGTGATCATTTTTTTTTTGGGCGAAACTTCATAAATCCACAGTGAAATTGTGAGAGTGACACCACGGTAGAAAATTAAGTCCACTACTGGAGACCGAAGTGTTTTCTTTACCTCCCTTTCTCGGCATTGCTTTGTTGCCAGCAAGCATCCATAGCCCCGACGAAGATACCTCAATATCATACAAGCATGGCCCCACTACCAGCGAGCATCCATATCCCTGAGGGGTTTACTTGTACTTCCCACACTTTTCAATAACGTTTTCAACTTCCCTATGATTATTCTTATGAATCCACCTTTTAAATATATAATTTATATATTGTGACTACAATATAGGTGACGATAAATAAGAAGCGGGGTGATACGAGAGTAATTTTGATTTGCTGGTCTTAGTCGACAAATTGTCTTAGCGGGTCTGCAAACACGAAACACTGATGCATTTTAAAATTCAGAAGTAATGGGAAGAGACATTGGATTTATGTGGAAGATAAAGAATTCAGAATATTTCAAGAAACTTGAAAAGGAACATCAATGAGACCTGAGAGTGGTCACATAAGAGTGGATAATAGATGGAAACCATTGAAAGGTACATAAATTAAAGGTCATAAGTTTTTCTTTTGGTACAGACGAACAAGTTCCTCTTTTTTGTGTTACCATTTGTTAGCGGGGATAAACCTAGGTATTTAATGCGAAAGAACGGTTGGCCTAGAGTAGCAAACAGTGGCAAGGGGTTATTGTAAACTAGAAAAGTGAAGAAAAAAGGAAGGAATAAAATCAAACAACGGTCAGATTATTGAAAAGAAAAACTAAAACAAAAACTACAACTGAAAAAGTACTATGTACAGGGCTACATCACCATAGGTGATCAGGAGAATTATTTCTTTATTATTTGACCATTGACAGGGCATTCCTTCTCATTTCCCTGTAGTGTTTTGAGCCTGAAAGTCTCAAGGCCTATTTTATGGTGGATCAAATAGGGTCCTAGCCATAGTTTCTAGAATTTGGAGTGTTTTCCTTTAAGTTCATTAGCTTTGTCCCACTTGAGAACAAGATCTCCTTCTTGGAAATCTTTATTTCCTACATTTGATTTATCGAACCACCTTTTAACCATTTCTTGGTGTTGAGTCAAGTTTAGTTTAGCTTTTTTCCTTTCTTCTTCAAGTTTTAACAACATGTTTAACCTTTCTTGCAATACCGAACATGCTTCGTCTTGGACAGATTGGGCCATTTGTAAAGTGGATAGGAAAGTATGGGTTGGCACTGTGGCTTCTTGTCCATAAACTAGGAAAAAGGGGGAATTACCGATGGATGATTTGGGAGTTACTCTATCAGCCCAAAGAGCATTTTGAGGAGCGAGATGCCAATTTATTTGATTATCGTTGACAGTCTTCTTGAGGATTTTAATGAGGTTCTTATTAGTGGATTCTGCTATACCATTTCCTTGTGGATAATAATTCACCGAGTACTTAACCTTGATGTTTTTTTGAGGGAAAATTTAGTAAGTTTAAGAGAATAAAAATACTTGGTGTTATAAAAAACTAAAAGGTGTGGAATTCCAAACTTGGTTATGATGTGTGATTCAAGGAATGAAATCACCTGATTTTCGTTGATGGTTTTCAAAGGGATCGCTTCGCTCCATTTGGTAAAATAATCAGTTGTCGTTAAAATATATTTATGCAACTGTGATGAATTTGGATTGATTCCCCCGATAACGTCCAACCCCCACTGCTAGAAGAGGCGCTCGATGGTGATAGAATGTAAGGGGAAAGCAACTTTCTTTTCTCTTCTGGTTGAGGTTTGGAACTGTTGTCATTTCCTAACATATGCATGAGTATATTTAAATATGTAAGGCCGGTAGTATCATGATCTGTGTATTTTTTGTGCAATAGTATCCCCACCGTAATGTCCACTTGTGGGCCCATCATGGAGCTCGAACATGACTTTCTCATCATCCCTCTTTTCCCGGCATCTAAGGAAAACACCATCATAATTTTTTCTACATAGAACTCCATGTATCATCTGATATTGGGTGGATTTGAGCCTTAGAGCCATTTTCTTCTTAGGATCGAGATAATGTGGAGCCGATCCATGAGTCAGGTAATATTTTATTTCGTAGAACCAGGGATCTGAACTGACTAGGATGTAACATACCTCCCTTTCGAATAGCTCAGAATATTGATAGAGAGAATCTTAATGAGAATCAATGCAAGGGGATTATGCAACTAGTTTGCATAGCCTTTGTCTTTTAAAAATCTTCATAGGTTTGATCTCTAGGTCATATTCTTGTAGAATTGTAATCCAATTTTCTCTCTTTTCTACCAGATATTTTTGTACTGGGGGGTTCCTAACAACTGGGTAAGGAACAATAACCTTAGTTTTAGATTTGAGTAAGAATGGTCGAAAGTGTTTGACAACTTTGAACACCACATATGCATGTTTATCAACTTCAGGATAATTCAACTCAGCTCCTTGTATACCCGAACTCATAAAATCCACTGGAAACTCGTCTCCTTCTGAGTTTTTCTGAGTTAAGACCGCCGCAAATGCAATATGGGAGGAAAATGTGTAGAGGATGAAATCTTGATTAAAATATGGACTCAACAGTGCCAGTGCTTGATTAATATCTTCTTTGATATTGTTGAAAGCCTCCTTTTCTTTAGATCCCCAACTAAATTGAGCATTATTCTTTATCATATCTTGTAGGGGTTTTACTGTATCGACAAAACTGGGTATGAATCGTCTGACGAAATTTATCTTTTCGAGTAATGATTGCATAGATTTTTTGTTGTGAGGGGGAGGGATCTTAGCGATTGCTTCGATCATGTCAGGTTCAATCCACATACCATGTTTGGAGATGATGAAACCCAAAAGTTTTCCTTAATCTACGACGAAAATGGATTTCTTGGGGTTTAGAGATATGCCATATTTCTTGCATCGATTAAATACTTTCTTCAAGTGAGATATGTGGTCCTCTTTATTCTTAGAGAAGATGGTCATGTCATCTAGGTACACTACCACAAATTCTCCTAGTACACCTCTAAAGGCAATGTCTATGGCCCGTTGAAAAGTGGCTCAAATGTTTATCAGTTCGAAAGGCATCTTTCTATAGGAATATGTTCCCCATTTGGTTCTGAAAGTTGTCTTAAGCTGATCTTCACGAGATACTAGGACTTGATTATATCCTGAGAATCCATCTAACAGGGAGAGCATTTCCGATCTGGAAACACATTGCAAAATTTGTTCCATGGGAGGTACATAGTAGTTATCTTTTTCTGAGGCTTTGTTTACATTTCTGAAATCAACACAGAGTCGAATATCCCCATTGTTTTTTATTACCGGCACTAAGTTTGATATCCACTATGTATGCCTTACCGGAAAAATGATTCTAGCTTCCAACAATTAATTTAGCTCTACTTTAACCTGAGGTTCAAGACTGGGGTGCATCTTCCTCAAATTTTGTTGGAAAGGTTTGGTTTGAGATTTCATGGGAATGACATGTTGTATAATTTTTGTATCATATGTATTGAGTTCCTCATATGTCCAGGCGAAGATGTCCTTATATTCTTTGAATAATTTGATGTATGTCTGCCTTTATTGAAGAGAACATTTGTTTCCCAGGTTGACGTTACGAGGAGAAAACTATGATTCCAAGTTTATTGTTTCAAACTATAGGTATGAGATATTGGTCTTGCAGTTCGTGACCTTCTTGAATTTGTCTTGAAGGTCATAGAGTTTTTCTAACCTGACCACACTCCTGGGAATATTTTTGGATGGGCCTACTACTTCAGTATCATCATTATTATCAGTATTCATCGGAATGACGTGTTGGCCTTCATCTATGATAAAATCCTTGAAGGTATCTTTGAGGTGTAGAAAATTGATGAGTTGTTGGTCATCATCAAAGACCCTCCAACTTGCGATATTGTTTGGAATTGATGTCATGCACACAATTTAAACAGAGAAGGAGTCAGACATCAATTTGTCTGAGGGTATTAATATGGATGCCACATTTGCCAAAAAGTCAACGTCAGAATTTAACGACTGGGGAACGATGTTAATATTGAAAGCAATGAAAGATTTAATTAGCTCCCAGACCTTAGACTGATAATTTTTTAGGTGAATTCAAAGGTAATGAATAATGTTTCATACCTGTCTAACGATGATTTTAGAGTCACCAAATACCTTGATTTTTTCTTCTTTCGATATAGCTACCTTCCTAAGTCCCTGTACAAGGGCCTCATATTCGACAATATTGTTGGTGCAAGGAAATTCCAATCTGTGTGCAATTAACATTTTAGTACCTTTCGGGTCTTTTAGTATACAAACCCCTCCTCAACCTTCTAAATATTTTTATCCATCGAAGAATAACATCCACATATAAAGATCACCTTTTTTTATTTCAACTGGTATTTTTGATTTTTCAGATTTCTTGGTTTTAAAAAGGTTAGTGGAGTCAGTGCGTGTTTCTAACTTATCTCTAGAAACTCTATTAGTCTATACATCTGGGAGATTGTTAGTTTGATCAGCTATATTGCAACTGGACTCAATAATCTGGGTGCAATGAAGGATTTTGGATTTAGTGTCATATTCCATGAGAGTTGATGGTTCAGATGTGAAGTTCCCAAAAAATGTCTCAAGTGAATAATTCCCAAGAATGGACTCGTTCAAATCAGTAACTATGTGTTTCATGTGCCTTTCTATGTCAATCCTAATTTGGTTCATTTTACCGTTGAAAATGTTACATAAATATTCCCCTGCAGATAGGTGAACTTTCCCTTGGAATACAGACCCCTCTACCAAGATAGAAAACTACCTTTGGACACTACCATTCCTATAGATTCATTTTATCCATCGAAAAAGAGAGAAGGAGGGAGAGTATGATGTACCTCACTTTTGACGTTTTTCCAAGATGCTCCAATCCACGAGTTCTGGAACAATACTTGCAATGGACAACAAGAAACAAACGACTATATCCTACTCTAATGGATTAGACAAAATCAATCGATATATGAAGATTAAAACAAGCATATACAAGCACATGTAAACACGTATTAGAAGGAAATAGGCCAAGTATATTAATGAGAACTTCAAAAGGAAACTTACAATCTTCATATGATGTTGTAGCGGTCTCTCCAAGTCCTCCTCGTCCAACCCTTGCTCGAAAGATTCACAATCAAAATAACAATGCTTTGCTAATTTTTTCCTCTCTTGTTCACCATGAGAATGCCTCCATTTATAAGCTTTGAGAGGCTCAACCACCTTGGGTATATTTGGAATTAGTTGAGGATATGGCTCCAATAGTTGTGATATCTCCCTTAGATGTAACCCAGGAGTTATATTCGAGTCAAACCAACTCGATCCATCCATAGTTGTCTTTAGAATAAAATGGGATTTCTTCCAAGGTTTGCTCAACCAATTCGACGCTCCATTAGAATGGGAAACAAAGTGTTACAACACTCCTTGTGATATGGGAAAAGAGTGCTAGCGCTCCCTGTATATGAGCAAGGGAGTGTCGATCTTCCCAAAAGTTGCCAAGATGATCAATTCCCATAGAAAAACATTTGTTTCGACTGCCAAATGAAGGGGCTTCTTCTTCTAACATGTTTTAGGGGTTGTATCAAGTGTTTTCATGGTGTCGTTCATTATGTGACGCTTATGGAAAGAGAATGTGACACTTATGACACTTGCTACAAAAGTGAGACACCTACGACACTTGCAACAAAAGTGCGACACGTATGACACTTTTGACAATGAGAATGTAACATTGTCGAAGTGAAGAATTTTGATGTGTAATAGAAAGGGAGCCATAAATGGGACCAGTCGGTAGCAAAGTAGTCATTTAACATGGCCGACCAATCTTCAATTAAGACCATGCCATATTTATCAGGAATGTCCACTACTATTATATCTATGTTTTGATGAACTTTCGGGTTAGCATACATCCTAATCAAACAAAATTTCAATTCTCCGACCACCTTAACTTCAGTTCTGTCTAACTAGATAATATGAATGTTAGATGGTTCGGGTTTGATGTTAAGCTTCTCACAAACTTTAAGGGGCATGACATTGGATGAATCTCATGAGTCCACCATGCAATTATGAAAATTCCTATTGAAGAGTTCAAAAGTGATGAGAAAAGGAGGAGTGTTGGACCTGGATCTTTGACCTGTTAAGGATGCATTAGTAACAACTTGACTTTTGGATGGAGTAGTGTTATCGAGAAAAGTTACCTTTGTTATAACCCTTTTGGTTCCCAATTTTGATTCACGAAAGCTAGGAGAAGTTTTACCTTGCAACGTTCTGATGAAATTTTCTTGGATTTGTGGAATCTTCATGAGTTCAAACAGAGAAATGTTGGCTTTTATTTTCTTTAGATCTTCTAAAAATTCATATTCCAATTTGTCCAAGGGTGTAGGAGAAGTATTTGATTTCGTTGTTTGATCTATTGTTTTGGGAATGGAGGAAGTATTCTTAGAAGAATTAGGGGTAGTATTGGTTGAAAGAGAAGGTTGTTTAGGAGTAGCGGTAGTGGGAGAAACATGATAAGGGGTACCAGGGGTGTTATCGAGAATATTCTTACCGACACTCCTAGTGCTTATGATGTTTTGTGAGATGTGTACTTATTCATATTCTCCAAAATATATGTCCCAAAAACCATTTAACTGTTGTTCAACTGGCTCATCAGAATCCTGGGGTTGTTCTTGCTATTCCTGACCTCCATTTCCCTCATCAGTGTTTTTAGCCATATTCTATGTTGCCCAAGTTTGAAGGGCCTGGACAATATATTCCATATTGATGCCTTCCATCTGAGAGGGGGATGATTTGTTGGTTGAGGGAGTGTTACTATGTTTCTTGGATGGGTACTTAAAAAACCTTTTATGATTGGAAGATCCCTCTCCATTACCTCTTTTCAGGCCGACTAAGTCGTTGGATAGATTTTTGATGATTATTTGAAGAGATTCCATATCCATTGAATTAGAGGTTTTTTTTATCTTCACCAGATTTAGATGCAAAAAATTTACTCTTATATTTATCTTTAGATGGTTCTAAATTGGAGCTACCCTTTAATCTTAACAATTTTTTTTCAAATTTAAGGGCTTCCTGGAAAGATTCTTCTAGAGTATCATTTTCATAATTTTTTACACACGTGACCATGGACATGGGTAAACCAGAGGTATAAAATTCAATAGTGAAATATTCAATAGGTTTTGAGGCCCTTAGGATTCGTTTTAACAAAGTGAGGAACTATTGATTGTAATCAGTAACTAATTCCTTGGTATCCATATTGACTCTTGATAGATCGAGGACCCGGGTGGCTGGTGTTTTATTTTCCCCAAATTTTTGGAGGAAAGAGTTTTCAAAATTCCTCCAATTCGGAATGGAAGCTTCTTCTAGAGAGAAATACCACGTAGACGCTTTTTCTTTGAAAGTGAGAGGAAACAGATGACAAACGACATCTTCGTGGTGAATGCTTTGTATCCTAATAGCCAACAAGAATTTCTTAATATGGTTCTCGGCTGAATCCTTTTTGTCGGGGTCAAATTTAGGCAGGAATTTCTTAGGGTGTTTTGGCATATCATGTTGAACTCCAGGTACAATAACCGCATCAACAAACAACCAAGGCTGGTAAGCGGGTGGATTTTGGTTTGCATTTGCTCCAACCATGTTTAGGGGCTGATATACAACAACTTGATAGGGGTTATCTTCGAATTCACTCTCATATCCATCTCCTTCTTCGGAATTGTCCTCTGACTCGTTTCCAGGGGTGTGAGGGGGTGATTCGAGAGGTGAGGGTGGTATACCTCCTGCTCCGCCGATGAGTATATGATATTCAAGATTAAATTCTAAAGCCTTGGGGAAATCAAACGTATCTTTAGGAACATGATATTCAAGAGTCCCAACCAAACGATTTTTTTGATAAGAGTATGGTTTAGTGAAATAGGGATCCCTATGACGAAGATTTTCCTAATTTTCAGGCAAAGAGTAATCTAAGGGCAGTTGTCTAGTTTGTCTGCTATGTTGTCTAGTTAATGATCGATTGGTCCATTCAGTTAAACACTTGACTAAAGACTCTATCTATGAGATAGTTAAGATATTGGGTTGATGAGAAGAGAAAGATGTTTCGGGATGAGAGGGAACGCAGTGAGTGCTGACCTGAGCTGGAGTATTCACTGTATATGATGAAGGGAAGACATTATGTTTGGAGTAAATTTGATGGAAATCAATCGTGGAGGGAAAGCTTATTTGAGGGGAAGAACGGGAAGAATTCAAATTTCTATTTGTAGCCATTCAATTCTCAAGCCCTCCTTCTAGCACCATTTCTGTTGATGGGCCAAAATGACTCGTTCAATCAGTTGAGGGAAAACGCCCGATGATAGATCCCAACTAGACCCACTCTCGTTTGGGATAGCACTTCCGACCATATTTTGGCCTGGTTACCAACTAACTAAAATACTAACAAAATGCTAACTAAATACTAACTAAAATATGAATATGAGAACCAAAGGTTCTCAGACAAATTTAATTAATGAGAAAAAGGAGTAAGCACAACTAACTAACATTAGACTAAGAAACATGGTTATTATTATAAGATGCAATCTCTAAACTATTACTATTTAAATTAACCTATATTGATCATCAACAAACTAATATAATAAATGAATACAATGAATAATGAGCATAACTTGAGCAGAATAAATTCGTGACACAAGCGATACATAAATTTGATAGCATAATATGTTAGAACCAAAGAATTGATAAACTTAACGACATTATACTATTCCATGTACTCATCCTGAAAGGCTGATCCAAATGGATGTCGGTGGCCTCCCACCTATTCCAACTGACTCATTTTGGCAGTTTTCCAGTTTGACAGTTTTTTCCCTAGTTTTTGGGTCCTTGACTTGCGGGGCCGTTTTGAGGCCCTAAACAACGTTTTTTTAGGGCTCACCACAGTCAAAATAACCTTTGATAGATAGAAAAAAAATGTGTATTCCTCGGATAGACCTTTCGAATGGGCTATAGTGTGCCTAAAATGAAGATTGTATGAAAAAGTTACGACCATGGGAAGTTGATGTACTAACTTACCCAAACGGGGCCCACATGACTTTTGGCGCTTCATCTCCTAGGGTTAGGTTTTTTGGATGTCTAGATTTTTTTACATTCTTGTTTATTGTAAAAAGGCCTTCAGAGCCTCATTGTAATCATCTTCTTGCGAATGAGCGCAATTGTCACATCTCTTCTCAGAGATAATCCGCCACCATTCTAGCAAGCTTGTTTCCACTGCATTTTACAGTTTCATCTTATTTCCTTATTGAATAGAAACCAATTTTACTGTATATTTGTTATTCTATGTTAAGCATATTTTGATAATAATCTGTATTCATTTCGTTCTGAAAATATATTCTGGATCAATGGTATCCGAGCGGTCTTCTCCTTGTTGTTCTTAATGCATGTCCCCAACGAGGTCAGGGTACAAAGAATTGGGTCTTGAGCTTGTTTCTCTCGAGGAAAAAATCTCTCGCACACCTAAATGACCTCTCATGGAAGAAGAAAAGAAATACTATGGGACCAGAGATCCCTTCAAAATTTTGCTCGAAAAATCCCTCACGCAACAGAGGAATGAGATGATGGATAGTTTTGCACAAATCCTTCAGTGACTACCAACAAACGATGCATCTTCCTCAAACGGAGGCGCCGCCCCCTTCAAGGTACAAAAAAACTTCGATATTTCTATATTTGAAGGTCAGATAGACGAAGATACGATAGACAAATGGTTGAATCTACTAGAAGGGTATTTCTCTGTCCATAACTTCTCGAATAGAGAAAAGATTACTTTTGTGCTCCTCAAAGCCGCCCTCCATGTCAAAGATTGGTGGGAAACTTTCTGTGAGAAAAAGGAAACAAAGGAACCCTCATTATTTACAGTCGGAGTCACCTGGGAGTCCTTCAAGGATGCTATTAAGGAACAATACTACCCTGTTGGAAGTTATGACAACCTGTACACAAAATGGACCACGCTGTGGAAAGAAAGAGACAAAGCGGTGCCCGAGTTCACAAATATCTTCCATACCTTGCGCACCAAGCTGGGTATCAAAGATTCTAAGCGACATCTGGTGCTCAAGTATTGTAGTGGTCTGCATAGATACATCCAGGCTGAAATGGAGTTTCTGGACATCTCATCCTTGGGCGCGACCTACCAATATGCCGTCAAAATCGAGTAGAAGCTCAAACAAAAGACGTGACAATTTGGGCCTGGGAACCCCTCACAGCAAAATTTAGGAAAGGGTGGCCCCAACTCACAGAACAAAGGACAAATCAAATACGGACAGCCTCCGAACAACCAGTCCAAGCTACAAGCAAAGAAAGACATTGGAAAGACAAATAAAGATACTGGGAAGTGGTGCAACTTTCATAAGAGCCCTTGGCATAACACTATTGATTGTCGCTCAAAGCAGTTGTTGGTGGCTGAGGTGAAATCCTCTGAATCAGATGTGGGTTCCGACTCTGAGTCAAAACCAGAAAAGTGGAGATGGATCATAAACGCAGAACCCAATGTTACCATTGCTACCACCAAGCTCCAACCTAGTGAACCAGATGAGCTAGAGGAAGGTGAGCGCCTTTTTCATTCACAGATGTGGGTGAAGGGTGCCTCACTGCACTTCATCGTTGATAGAGGTATGCAGCATAACCCTACACCATCGGATGGCTCCGCCAAGGAAGCAACATCCACGTCAGCCAACAATGTTACCTTTCATACGACATCAAGCCCTTCAAAGATGAGGTATTGTGTGATGTTTCCCCCCTCAAAGTTTGTAATGTTATTTTGGGCCAACCATATTTATGGAAATGTCATGTTGTATATGAGTCTAGGCCTCGCAGTGTTATTATTACTTTGAACAATAAATTGTACACGACAACCGAGGAAGTCCCACCCAGTGTTATTTCCTTCATCTCTGCCAAGCAATGCA
>JASDQU010586738.1:70317-85694 GCA_032191745.1 Picea mariana | reverse complement strand
ATATAGTCACGAACAATGGAACACATCCACCACAGTAGTATACATCTACTGTCACACAATATTCATAACAATCATCTGATATCAACCTGCACAGAAACAATGTTATGATATACACTGAATCATCTGGGCCAATCTTTCACTCACGTCTGTGAGATATTAAAGAATATCTACCCTCGGAGTAGAACAATGAGATATCTGGACTATTCTTTTTAAGCAAGGAAGAATAACTATCCTATCTTTTGAACCTGGACCATTCCCCACCCTGGGCCATTCTTCCTACACTAATCAAAGTGCACCCTGGAGAGAATGTATACACCCTAAGGAATTCCTATCCCTGATTGATGAGCCTGGACCATTCCCTACCCTGGGCCATTCCTCCTACACTAATCAAAGTGCACCCTGGAGAGAATGTATAAACCCTAAGGAATGACTGTCCGGACCAGTTCCTCTGTTAACCACAAGAGGAAAAGACTGTCCTGTATCAACCTCTAAAATAGACCATTCCTCATGTTAACCACAATGAGAAATCACTCTCCGGCAAGGCGGGCCAGTCTTCTTGAGTAACCCTCAAGAAGAGAGACTGCCCTAGACCACTCCCCATGTTAACCATAATGGGAAGTCACTGTCTATGATACATCAACGATCTGGACCATTTCCCATGTTAACCACAATGGGAAATCGTTGTCCGTCATAAATCTCAATCTACTTTCCGAACAGGAAATAATCTGTCCAAGCTGGACTATTTTTCAATGAATGTCTTCAATAATATTTTTAGTGCTCCCTCCCAACCCAGGAGTCATCTCTTCCTTTTTCAATAAGGAAGTCGTCTCCACGAGCTCCAGCTTGAGTACACAAACTCTTTCATCTTTTACCAAAATGTCTGCTCATCTGCTCATCTATGGAGATATGTATTGGAGAACCACTTTCTCCTTTCTTGACTTCATCATGGATAATGTAATGCTTGATTTCAAATGTACTTTAGTCCGGAACAATGATTTTCTATGAAGGCTTCATGTAGCTTTGAACAATAGAGTATATCATTGTTGGAAAATTGGAAGATATCCATGTGGCACTTCTTCTGTCATCATGAGATTTGATCTACTGAGTAATCATCTTGATGTTATAGGAAATATTCACCACGCTTCTACTGTGCATTGGAGGTCCTCCACCAAGTTATCTTCTTCTATCTTCATACAAGGGTCTCTTTCTGGTATGCCTCAAAGTCTTGAGATTGCTTCTTCATACGCTCTTTATTCGATTTCTCTGGAGAATATTATTTACATTCATATGATGTAGAACTCCAACTTATAGATGTTGCAGATGATATAATGACTCATGTAGAGATAAGTCTAGTTTACTGGAACAAATAATCATCATAGTCTTCTCCCTCCATCTGGGAGAACCTCTAGTTCTAGATCTCACAATGCTTTCATTCATAAGACTTCCATACATTGTTCTTCATCACAACTTTTAGTTCCTCTACTTGATTGATTTTATTGAGTTTATATCAGGCTGACAATCTTGTTATTCTTGATACAATGACTGGTTGTGCTGGCTTCTCTTTCTTTCTTTGAATCTTCATGTTCTTCCTAGTGTTTAGCTTTTGGGTCCATGGAGTGGATTCCATGCCCTAAAGATTACATTTCTTTCTTTCATCATAGGATCACATATGTGGATGGACAACCAGGGATACTTTAAAGCTTCTCTTTGAAGAAGACTTCTTCTGAGGTTGAACTGGGTAAGTACTATATTTCATGGTTGCTATCATGGATATATTCTTCATCATCTTCTATGGATCATAGGATTATCTCCCTCCTAATTCTTGCTTCATGTATGAGTGCATATAATCGGCTCCCTCTGTCTAACAGAGTCCACGCTTCCATATGCATCCTTATTGTCTTCTGCAATATATAATTGGCTCTCTCTGCCTAACAGAGTCCACGCTTTTGTCTTGTTGTCTTCTACAAAACATCATAAGTCTTTATCCAATTCCTCTTGATTGCTGACTTCTAAGTCTCATCATGATTGATTCGACTTATCTTGCAGTAGCTTCCACATGATTTGTATTTCATCCTTTCATGTGTATTATCTAATGATATTCATCCTTATCTTATTTTTCTTTCATAGGTATAGTTCTTCTTGGAACACATTATCGTCCAGGAGATGGATATACAAGATATGTATAGAGATGATGCAAACAAGATATGTACAAGAAATAAGAAGAGTATTGTTACCTTTAGAAGAAGAAGTCTCTTTCATCCTGCTTAGTCTTCTTTGTAGGTTCCTTTTCTTCGTCAATTGATGCTTTGTGTTTCTCCTTCCTTTTCCTTAGCTCGAGATAATGATTCTTGTAGTGACCATACTTTCGACAATTGAAGCATTGTATTTCTGAAATGTCTTTCTCTTGATTTGGCTTCTTCCTTGAACCAAAATTCCTTTTGTTCCTGAAATTATTGAATCTTGCTGTGAAGGCTTGATCATCGTACTTCTTTTGGGGTTTCTCTTTTGCACCGATCCTTGATTCTTCTTGAGCACAGCAAGTCCAAAGTTCTTCAAATGTTGGATACTCCTTCCTTGTGTTCATGCTTGCAGCAAATGCATCCCACGTCTTGGGAAGACCATTGAGTACTATGTTTACCAATTCCTTCTCTGAGATAATCTCTTCAATAGCTTGTAATTGATCTCTTAACTGAGAGATTCTCACAAAATATGATGTTATGCTGTCATCATCATTCATCTTCATGTCACAGAGCTCATCCTTCAGACTCATTACTTGTCCAATGTTTCTGACGAGAAGAGGTTTGTTAGGGCATCGTACATCTTCTTCGATGAGTCAATATGGGAGATGTAGGATATCAAGTGGTCTTTGATAGAATCCACTATGATACTCATGGCATTGATGTCACTGTCTTTGAACTTCTCCATAGCTGAAACGTTCTGTAGTTCCTTCTCTTTCCCTTCTTCAAACTCTGGTTTCACGATCTTTCCTTTCACGATATCCAACACTTTATTCTTGGAAAGGATGAGATAAATCCTTGTCTTCCATGCTCTAAAGTTAGAAGCTCCATCTAACTTGTTCTTTGAATTCATAGAGTAATTCATGGCTACTTTTACTTGGTCAAACCCTAGATTTGACCACAAACTCAAACTTGACATCTTGGCTTGTTGAGAGTACTGGGAGATGCGCTAGGCTAGGGCACACTGATCTGTCCAAAGATTAGGTAAATCCCTTCACTTAAGGTGCCTCAACAAGAGGATTAGGGTTTCTGCAACAACTCCTGCTAGTAACCCTAGCGACAATGTCTTAGAAGCTGATTTTGCTAGTAACCCTAGCGGCAGTTCCTCAGTGAGCTCAATATCCTAGCGACTATGTTCCCTTCCAGCATTTAGACTGAATGAAGGAGGTGTGGGCCCATAACCTGTTAGAATATGAAAGACGTGTGCTCATTTTACCATTGACAATACCCTTGTCACCCAACCATAGGCCGAAGCCACCCTCCGAGCACCCTAACCTTGATAGAGAATCACTCCGGAAGCAAACCCTAAGCTAGATAGCCAAACAAAGGGTAGCACACCTTTCCCCAAGGATAGCACATCAAAAAGAGTTGATCAGATAGTCCAAACCCTAGCCAAGAGATAGTCCAAGCGTAACTGCTAGCTGCAGAAGCTGCAACAACATCTCTCCTCCAAACCTGCATAGAAACTGGGCAACTGCAATGTGCACAAGACTAGGCACTGCAATTCTGAGACTACCTGCCAGAATGAGAACTGGCCTCCTGTATTTATACTAATTCTGGCTAACTGCCAGGGCCGACTTCTCATTCTGGGTATCTGTCTATTCAGTATATAATATTATTTCTGGACGACTTCTCCTCTTGGAGGCTAATAACCTAACATAAATTATCTTCTTGAGCCGACAAGTCTTCTAGGGTTATTATCCAACTCATTAGGGTTTCTTCTTGCTTCCCAGAGTATTCTATCCTTGTTAGGTTTACACGTGGAGGTAAATACCTCCCACAACTACCATAATATCAACGGATATATCATTAATTTATTCCTCTTTCTTCAATTCCTAATTGGTTAATGAACTCATGTTTTAAAACTCAACCATTGTCTTAAAATATCTTTTTGGATCAAATGGTATCAGAGCAGGTTGACAGTTGGTTTTTGAGTTTGCATGATTACCAGGGAAAATATGAATTGTGGTGAAGGCGAGCTTGTTGAAGAGAATCTTGAGATTGGATCAAGGAAGAGGAATTCTCAAAGTGTGAAGATGGCATCGAAAGAGGGACTTTATCACAACGAGATAGAGTTTCAAAATACCTTCTTCACCATGTCGGAAATGGTAAAGGTTTTATATGATGATTACTTGGAGTGGAAGAGACCGATTCTAGGTGAATCTTCAAAAGACAAAAGTGAAGAAAGAGAGGATCCTCCTAAAACTCCTCCTTCACCTGCTTCTTCTCCATCAACTTCTTCTTCTTCACGTACAAGTTTCAAATCCACCACAAGAAACCATTCCCATAAACATTCCCATAAACATGATATGCCTTTACTTAAGCTTGATGTGAATTTTGAATTACCCATGTATGATGGTGAAGTAAATGCAGAGAGGCTTGATAACTAGGTCAGACAGATGGAAGTTTATTGCAGTGTGCTACAAATCAAGGATGAGGTAACTCAAATCAAATAGACATCGCTTCGACTTGCAGGAACAACACTCATATGGTGGGAACGCAAGTTGCAAAATGACACACAATAAGTGGGTAATGTATTTCCATCATGACAAGATTTTGTTTCTGCACTTAGAAAGAAATTTTATCCTTTGGGTTATAAAGAGAAGGCTTTAATTGAATGGCAAGGTCTTACACTAAGAAAAGGACAAACGATGCAAGAACACACAGATGAATTTCATAAGATGGCATTAATGTTATACATTCCACTACATACCCAAGAAAATATTATGAAGTATATCAGAGGTTTACTTGCACATATTCGTAACACTGTATTTATGTTTGGACCTACTAATATTGATGACGTTTTTGTTCAAGCAACATACATTGAGGCAGGGAAAACAAGAGTTGGTGTATCAGGGGAATCATCTTCAAGAAAAGAGGACAAAAGGAAGGGGAATGGAAAGAAAGAAAATTCAGCGACAAGAAGGGAAGAGAATCTCTCTTGCAAGCATTGCTAGAAAGAAGGGCATGATGATGACCATTGCTGGAAATTGCATCCCGAGAAGAGACCGAAGTGGTTCAAAGAAAGGAAAGGGAGGCAAACAATTGCAGCAACAACATGATCAACAAACTTGGGATATGATTAAGGTGATGAGACTAAGATCACAACAGTTTGTTTGACAGGTAAAATTGGTGATGGATATCATTCTAGATGCAAATTGTTTCACATTAGGGTGATCATGAAACACACTAAGATCGATACATTGATAGATAGTGGTTCTCAATCGAACTTGATTTCAGAGGAAGTGGTTAAACAATTGGGATTAAACACTAAGATGCATCATAAACCTCACTCACTTAAATGGATAAGCAACAATCATAAATTGCACATAACAAAGCAATGCACTTTAAAGTTTGCAATTTCATCAAAGTTTGTGGATGAGGTAACGTGTGATGTGGTGCCACTCAATGAATGTGGAATGGTCTTAGGTAGTTCTTATTTGTATGATCACAAAGCAATCTTCTACAAGGAACATGATCAATATCACTTAATCAAAGAAGGCAATGAATATGTTCTACATGCTCATCACTTAAAACCAAATCAATCTCTACAAATAATGGAATAATTAAGGAAGGCAACTTATGCAAGCAACACACTTATAATTGTGCCAAGCAAAGCAATTGATCTTAAGCATGGACATGAGATGGTTGTAAAGTGGAAGATCAATCATACTTTGCTTCAAGATAAGATAATGTCGTGCAAGTACTACAAATATATTAGCTCCTTTGCAGTCATATTTCTGATGTTATCATTGCTAATGCTTTCAACATGGATGGTAGTGGCTTCAATAAGATGTGAAAGAGTACACGTGGCTAACAATATGTTGTCAATTGTCATGGTTGTTTTGCAATTGATCTTGATGAGACATGTGCACATGACAGAGTTTAAAGAAAAAGAACAAGTGGGGTGGCCTATCCCACACTTGATGACTGGTTAACCCTTTTGGAGGACCAAAAGGTCTTAGTGGGGAGATGTGATCCAAAATGGATCCAGAAATACCTAAAATAAAAGTTCTCAGAATCAGACGAAACTAGCACCATTGCATCCATCTCGTCGCTCTAATTCCGACCATATATTGTTTTCCTCAAACAAATACCGCATGCGAAAGTTATCACATTTTGACCAAAATTCCAAATAGGCAAAAAGTCAACTGTTCAAAGTCAACAGTCAAATTCAAAATCGATGTCAGCAGTACGTCATGATGACATCATCATGCTAACGTGGCATCACTAGGAGGTGATACGTGTCACTCAAATTCGACATTTTTAGGCTGAGTTGGCACTTGTATGGATTTGACACGTGGCACTATAAGAATGACATGTGGCACTTCGTACATGATGTGGCCCAATGACAGCTGACACATGGCAGTACGGTCGACAGTTGGGCTGTATGGATACTCACATGGCAGTACGGTCGACAGTTGGGCTATATGGATACTCACATGGCAAGGTGACCATGCAGCACAGACGTGACATGGCACAACACGTGGCTGTATGATAGGTGACTGGGCAGGTGACTAGGCTGTATGGAAGCTGACATGGTAGCTGACTGGGTTGTACGGTGATGACATGGAACACTGACTGTATACTATTTGTGCTGGTGACTGGACAATATGGGCCGATCCTGGGGCGACACGTGGCCTAATCATAGGGTGTCACATGACACCTCAGATTTTTCCAAGGACTATTAGTTTAAAAATTTGTTATGGATATAGGGGATTCGAACCCGTGACCTTCGTGGGTGCTAACGTCTTCGTGGAAGCGGCGGAGCAACCAGTCTATGTGCGCGACTTGTTAGTTATGTGGCGTATATTTTATTTGTTGTGGAGTGGCACGCGAATTCAGGGATAAGCCCCAGTCGACGGGGGCCAGCCTCAACCAACCAGGGGCTAGGAACCAGGAGTTGTAATGGATATGGGTGGGTGGAGATTTAGGGCATGGCCACGTGGGCCAATGCCACAAGACCAAGAGCCTATATCGGAGGGACCAGAGCGCGCCAACCTAGCCATAGGAAACAAGGCAGAGCCCACATGACTAGGAGGCTACGAATAGGGGGCTGCGCTCTACATTTTTCCAAAAATGGGTTTTTTAACCTTATTATATAATTTTTATGCTGATTTTAGCCTGTTTGTAATGGATTTTGGCCATTTTTGGGAGATATGGAGCCCGATTTGAGGTCAAATCTTGGGAGGAAGTTGGGAGGTTGATTC
This sequence comes from Picea mariana, assembly GCA_032191745.1. Lineage (NCBI taxonomy): Eukaryota > Viridiplantae > Streptophyta > Pinopsida > Pinales > Pinaceae > Picea > Picea mariana. Next base: position 78,247 of record JASDQU010586738.1, on the reverse strand, counting down.
CCACTTCAAATCTATATAAAATAGGTGTTCTTGGAAACCTTAGAGAGGTTCAGAAGAGGAGAAATGCTGTAGAATCGTGAAGCCAAAGTCATTTTTATGTAGGGAAGCCATTGAGGAGGGGAACTTTATGGGCCGATTCCGGGAGCTTCGCTCAACCGTTTTCAGTACCGTCAGTTGTGTTGGGTTCTTGAGGTTGAGAAAAACACAACCATACCATATTGTAATTAAATTGACACTTTTATGATGTAAATTTGAAGAATTGAAGAGAAATAAGAAAGCCTCACCCACTGAGACAAAGGCCTGGAGACATAGTCAATATTTTCGAAGTTTGTTAACAAATTTGTTGTTATGGTCTGTTGATAATTTGTTCTTACTTTCATATCTGTATTTATTATTATGAATGTCATGATATATCATTAATTTCTTCCTCTTTCTTCAATTCCTAATTGGTTAATGAACTCATGTTTTAAAAATCAACCATTGTCTTAAAAGATCTTTTCAGATCAATGTCTATACCCCCTTGGGTAACCTTTTCGTGGCGCCATCGATTCCAAAACACCAAATTGAAACCATGGACTGATAGTCATGCCAAAAGGATGAGTCTCGACTGATCCTCTACTCAAGTAAACCCAGGGGTCCCCCATTGGAACTAAATCTCTACAAGGAACTTTACGCATGCACTGCGGGTAATTTCACAAACCGCAGAGCGTAAGACTCTAGTTTCTTCATATCAATTAGTTGAGGATGATGGCTTGCAAGGGAAGCTTGCTCGATTAGGTTGTTAATGCCATTAAAATCAATTGATACTAGCAGCTAGTTGTCGCCTCATCCCCTCACATGGAAGGCCACCTATACCATGTGATTGCCCTTGGTCTGGCGTGCAGACATTCGCTGTGTTGGGGTTCGAAGCACAACTCATACCCTCCCTTATAGTTGTTAGACAATCCTCGGAGGCTGGGCCCACTGAAGTTCCTATCCCTAACACCCTATATGGGGAATGACAATCCCTTATAACAATGGTTGAACAGTTGGTTGTCAGTCTGTCCAATTTATTGGGTTCCCAGGGTATGTCCCAATTGTCACTATCTAGCTAGATGCCTTCGTTTGCTATCCAGTCTGCTAGCTTGCTAGAAGATCATTTCACATGGGCTGGAATGAGAGCATGATTGTTCTTGATTAGACTAGCTATTTACTCGAGGGAGGATTCAAGGCGCCAACTGTGAGATATATTAGAGATTGGCGACCCTTGTTGAATTTTCTTTATCATGTTAATTATCAAAAGGGAGTCTTCCTTGTCTATCAGTTTATTAAAACCAATTGTTTTGGCGATGGTTATCCCTTCTTTCAGGGTCAAGAGCTTCGAAAAATTATTGTTGTTGATGCCCAACTTATCTACAAAGGTTCTTAGAATGCCTCCTTCCTCATTGCAAAAAACCCCTCCAGATCCTGCTTTCCATGGGTTTCCTTTTGAGGCCCTGTCAAAGTTGATTTTTACAAAACCATGAGGGGGAGGAGACCAAATTGAAGGTGAGTGAATCTTGTTGAACAATCAGATTGGACTGAGAGGGGATGAAGATCAGGTGAGGCCTAAGGTGAGGAGGATGGTATTTTCATATTGGTTTCTCCTTTAGTATTCATCATCCCAAGTTTGAGTGAAGAATGTTTCTTGGATTTCCTTGATGATATTTCTCCATATCTTTGTGGGGGACTAAATATCTTGCTTAAAAATTCTCCTGTTATGTTCCTTCTAGATTTCCCACAAAAGGAAGTCGAGGAGGAGCTACTTGATTCGGTTGATAATGGGGTTTTGTGCGATGGAGGTTGGCCAGTGCTCGATAGAGGCTGGGATTGAATGACGATTGTGACTGATTATATGGAAGATGAAGTCGTTCTAAGACCAAAGGTACTCTGAGAAGGAGCAAGATTTAAATAGGTGCTCAATGTATTCTGCTTGAGAGTAACATAGAGGGCATCTTGAGGGACCAGAGAAGCCTTTTTTGTAGAGGTTATCCCAAGTTAGCGTTTTGTTGTGGGATAGTAGCCAAAAAAAAGTTAAAAAATTTGGATAGAGGTTTTGCTTCCAAATACGCCTCCATATTTCCACTTTGGGGATGTTTTGGTGGTCTGCTGCAAGCGAGTAAGCCTCTTTAATTGTGAAAGTACCTTTCGTTGACTGATCCCAATGGAAGCGGTCCGCTTGGTTGCTGATCTTTATATTTCTAATGGAAAGTTCTACCCAAAAGCTACCAACAATTTCTTGATATTGTGATCTCGACCATTGCTATTTAGGTAGCCAGTGGTGCCAGAGATGGTGCTCTTCCTCAGGGGACTAGTAGCGAGCCACAATAGTTTTATTTTGATGCAACATTGCCTCTTTTATCCCTTGTAGTTCTTCTTGGTTTGACCATTTTGGTTGTTGTTTCCAAACATCTTCCTAGAAGAAGGAGTCCTAGCCGTTTTGTTGGTTCAAGGATCTATTTTTCTAGGTTGAGTTGTAGATGTTAAAGAAACTTGGGGCACTTTGCAAACAAATTAATCGATTTTCTGGATCTTCTTTGGAATATTTGAATTTCCAAAGGCAATCCCACTGGGATTGCTGGTTGGTTGGCCATCTCCACCAGATCTTTGCTCCTAGTACCTTGCCCAAGATTTATGGATCACGAAGGCCCAACCCTCTTGCTAACTTGGGTTTATAGACCATTTTCCATGATACTAAATCCCATTTTTTACTCTCTTTGGATCCTCCTAGAGGAAGGATATGTGCATGTTTCTAACCTCTTTGAGAACATACTTGGGGGCCACTAGGGCAGAGAATCAGTAAACGGGCATAGCCTGGAAGATGAATTTGACTAGTATCAATATGTGTGCCATATTGAGGGTATGAAAGGACCAACTGTCTAATTTTTTGGCCATTTTGGAGAGACGATCTTCCCAAGCAAATTGCTTTAATGAGTTTTCAACCAAAGGGACTCCTAGATATTTAGAAGGAAGCGTGCTATGTTGATAGCCGAGGATCCCCATTAGGTGAAGTTGAACTAGTGGAGGAGTGTTGAAGAAGAAGAGATGGGATTTACCGCTGATTATTGTCATTCCAGAGACTTTCAAGAAATCATTGTTGGCAGTAGGCCAAAGTGGGAAAGAAAGAATTCATGGAGAAGAATGACAGCTGGAAGAGAAATTGTGGGAAAGAAAGCGTGCAAGAGGAAAGTGATAACTAGTAAGAAGCACATCACGCGCGCATGCAAGAAGGAGGCGATAGCTGGAAGGAAGAAAAGAACACATGCAGAGAAGGAATACCTAACGACAATAGGGTTAGGGTTTTTGTAAGGTTTTGTGTAAATGGCTGAAGAGCCTAATAGATATAAATATAGATACGCAGGTATCATAAAAAGGTTTGGTTAGGTTCGGTTCGTTACTTTTGTAAAGCGATTGAGCTAGAGAGGAGGGGAGAAGGTAGATCTTGAGGATTAGATTGCAGGCCGAGGAGCCTGGTACGATCTAGTTCACCTCATAGATATCTTACCCATTTGCAGAGCGTTGTAAGCACACAACGTGAGATTGTAGAACTACCATAATAAGAGAGCCAAGAGCCAGATCTTTGTGGACATATCCCAGGAGGGGTGAACCATGGTAATACCTGTGTAATGTGATGAATGCATGCATATATTTGTCATACTTTTATTAGTTAAAAGCTGTGTGTGATGACTGAATGAGTTATTATATTGCTTGGTTAATTACTGTTGGGATATAACAAAAAGATACCACGAAGGTCAAAATATAAAAAAGAATAACAGTTGTTTGTAACAAAAGTTAGAATAAATGGCTCAAAATACAGATCCCATATCTCATACTCAATCCTATGCTGTAAACACCCGAGTCTTAAAACCACCCATTTAAAGCTATCTCGGGTGAGACTGCACAGTGCATTCTGTGTACTGCATTGCCTTCTGGTTTACCAGAAGGGCCGATAGTTTTAGGCTTTGTTGGTACCTTTAAAGATATCAACCTTGGGTCAACAAGGCATGCAGTAGGGAAGAGTAGTGAAGCAATCCAACAAATCTGAAGCAAAGCCAACAAATGGTTCTATTGCCGTGTTAAGAGGAATAAGAGTGGACTGAGTAGATGAGATAGAATGCATGAAAAAAGAGTGAGTGAGACCAGAAGACCGCTGAGCCATTAGAAGGGAATTTTGAGACCGTGGAACCCCACAAAAGCAGAAATCGAAGGCTGGTTGAGAACTAAAGAGATAGAGTTTTCCCAGAAAGACAATAGAAACCCTATCATCACACCTCACAAATATATGGATAAATACGTGTTTATGAATTTACACGAAGTCTTTTTCTGTGATTTTCCTCACCTATTGCAAGAGTGGATACTAAGGTTGAAAGATAACCACATGATGAACCATATCCGACAGCTATATTGGACCCCAGTATAGGTTGAGTAGTTACAGCAGGTGAACAACAAATTCACCTGCGTAGTCGAATTTTGGCTTGACAGTATTGTGGCAAGCTTCATCACAGAGTTTGCAGTCAACACAACAAAGTCATACAATGTAGTAGAGTAGGAATTTCTACGCAGACCCCGCGGAAGGTACATTCGATCACTGTATACTTCTATTAAAATACTGCTATATAACAAAGGGGTAATGACAATGGAATTGGATAGCTAGACTTCCCTACGTGCATGGGGGTAGGGGGGAAAAACTAACAGAGAGAGGATAGATGGAAGGAGGTAAGGATAAAGGCAAGAAGGATGAGGAACCCTTGGACTCGATCTTGATGGATGACGACCAACTTCAGTGGATCTTGGCGTCATCAGGAATGATGCGTAGCGAAGTGCCCTACCAATATAAGGTGAATACCAAGAAGAGAGCCATAGCCATAAAAGAGGGCTTGGCGAGCAATGAGGAAGAGGTAGAGGATCTTTGAGCTTTGGAGCAGATTGAGGAAATCCTGCGCGCAACATATGAGCAGAAAACAAGAGGCCCAAGAACGAGAAGAGAAGATAGCCATCCTTTCCATATTAATGTCAATGTGGAACCCATAAACCCATGTGCGACCAATACACCAAAGAGAACACCACCATTTCGAAAACCGAAGTTTGGAGGAAGTGTGACAGCAAGAAGTACATCTACCACAGGAGCAACAACTGGAGGATCTAGTTCAGGCAGTACTAGTCAAGTATCTACACCGCGCGACAGAGGTAGCAGTTCAGTATTTAGAATGGCAGGACACGATCCCACTATCAGATTACCATAATTTCGAGGAGAAGCAACACAAGACCCTGAGAAGCATTTGTTCATTTGTGCAAATATCTGGGAGGCAAAATAGATCACTGATGAAGATACCAAACTTGTGCAGCTAGCGATCACACTAAGAGACCGCGCACTAGACTAGTACATGATTCTAGACACAAACAATGCCCCTGGAACGATGAGGACATTGGCAGACATTAAGAAGCTATTGATTAACGAGTTCCAGAAGTCGATCTCAGAGGATCAATACATGAACGAGATGATCGAGATAAGACAGAAACCAGGAGAGTCTGTATGGGAGATTGACCAGAGATTCAAGTGACTGAAGGGGAGGTTAAAATACCTTATGAATGAGATGCAACATCGACACCTATTTGTCAACTCACTACTCCCACACCTAAAATATAACTTACAACAGTAGAAGTTTCAGACGCAAGCTGAGGCCCTACAAGCATCTTTGCAGCTGGAAGAGAACCAATACCAACAAATGGACCCAACTATTGAAGAATTGAAGGAGTATTTGAAGAACCTAACATTTCAGTTAAACCCGAATAAGAATAAGGACAAACGAGAAGTCATTTGGTGCACCACATTCAGGATGGATGGACACCACAAGAACGAATGTCCAACATTCGCGCAATATATGGAAACATGCATGCCAAACCTGCTACCACAGGGAGGATTATGGTGCGAAATATGCAAGAAACTGGGTCACGACCCTTATCACTGCACGATGATTCAGAAGTACCAGACAGTTCCAAAGAATTCTTATTGCACATTTTGTAAGTCAGTAGGCCACGACGACAAAGATTGCAGAACTATGGAGCTGATGCGGGAAAGAACATCAGACGCATACAGGGTACAGGCTAAAATGATGACTAGACAAGTAACGCCACAGTTCAATCAAGCCCCAGTTCCATACAACATTGTGCAACAACAGTGCAATACTGTGCAACAACCATACAATAACGCACAACCGCAGTACAACCCGACACAACCCCAGTACAATACCACGTAGTATAATCATGCACCACAGTACAATGCGTTGAGAGGGGACCGAGCAAGCCATCGAGGAGGAGGATGAACAAGAGGAGGTTTTGGATGTGGCAGAGGACTAGTCACATGTCAGAACTGTCAGCAACCGGGACATTATGCATGAGAATGCCCATTTCCGCCATCAACTTGCATGTATTTTCGTGCATAGGATCACGAGATAGAGGAATGTCCGACACTATTAGTAAAGATCTAGGAAAAGAGGAACCATAATAACCAAAATGTTCAATGGATTTCAGTCGAAGCAAGGGAGGATGGACAGAACATCAATATAGTCACTCGTGGAGGAACGAAGACAGGAAACAATGCAGTCCGATAGGAACTAACATAGAATCAATGGGTAAAGAAGAACACCGAACCAAGAAATTCGTTCAACGCATCCAAAGAAAAGGATATTTTTAAGGAAGCCAGACAACAATTTCAGAAGGTGGACACAACGTCGACTTCCACTGCGGAACCAACCCATGAATCCCTAGAATATGAAATGCCCCCATCCTTGGATCATATCAATGGAATTCCACCCAAGGGACAAGTAAGTACTATCAAAGACTTTTTTCAGTCATGCATAAAAATGTTAAGCGATCCTTCATCTGTGAACATATTTTAAAACATCTTAGAGAAATGTAGCAACGAGACAGAACAGAATCTACAATCGAAAACTGTCAATCATCTACAGACAAGAAGAAGAACAAGTAGGGAATTTAGGATGAATGCTAACATTGGGGATTTCAATATGGGAGACATCATACTTGACATAGGATCCAAAGTGAATGTGCTACCCAAAAAAACCTGGCAATGCATGGGAGAGCCAACATTGGGATACTCAAATGTCCAACTAAAACTATCAAACCAACATAGGGTCCTACCAATAGGGAGACTGAAAGGAGTAGCAGTAGATCTTGATGGAGTGCACACTAAAGCAGACTTTGAAGTCATAGAAATAGTATATGGCACAACACCGTACCCGAAACTTCTCGGTCTGGATTAGGTGTTTGACAACCAGACCATAATCAACTTGAAGATAATAAAGATGACATTTGAATCCAGAGATTACATGATCATAGCACCACTAGATCCATCAGAAGGGGAGAGGTTTGTAGAACCCACTTGCCTAGACTTAGAGGAGATCAACCAGTTGTATAGAATAACTGCGCGTGAGGAGGATTACGTAAACCCAACTGTAGACAGGGTACTCAGTTGGCGTAGCGTTACTTCATGCACAATAGATTCAGACACCGGGTTAGAAAACTGGCAGCAGAGACTACACAAAGTATCCACGAGAAGATGTGCAAGAATAGACCACGCAGTATGGTGGATAGGTATAGAAATCAAAGATGTAAAGACCATCATTTAATTTAAACTACCATTGATTTAGAACAGAACAGTAAATTTAAAATTCACTTAATCTAGCACATTCAATCTAATATTTCAATAAATAAAATTTACTAAATAACAATTTAATTCACAAGATTCATAACTCTAACCTAAATCTGATGCTGCTTCCTTAGCTTGAATCTGATGCTGCTTTTTAGGACACCCCAAAACCAACCTCCATGCCGACTAGTAACGCCTAGCCCTAGGACATCAATGGATGTCCTAGCCCTCCGAGCCCAAAACCTC
>JASDQU010586738.1:47899-62848 GCA_032191745.1 Picea mariana | reverse complement strand
TTGTTACGCGAGTATAGCGACTTGTTTCTTACAACATTTACAGAGACGAAGGGCATAACCGAAGAACTGGGAGAGATGAAGATACCTCTCAGACCTGAAGCAAGAATGATTAGACAACCACCATATAGACTAAACCCCATATATAAACATAAAGTTAAAGAGGAGATCGATTGGATGCTCGAAGCCGACATAATCGAACCAGTTGAGTAATCAGAATGGATAAACCCGATGGTCGTACATGACAAGAAACAAGGAAGAGGGATTAGGATATGCGTCAACTTGAGGAAGTTGAATGATGCATGCCTACACGATCCATTCCCTACACCGTTCACGAATGAAGTGTTAGAGAATGTGGGGGGACATGAAGCTTACTCATTCAATGATGGATTCTCAGGTTACCATCAGATTAAGATAGCACAGGAGGACAGATACAAGACCACATTCACGATGGAATGGGGATCTTACCAATATACAGTCATTCCATTTGGGCTGAAGAATGCACCAACAATATTCTCCAGAGTAGTTATCACAACATTTAAAGAATTCATCCATCAGTTTCTCAAAGTATACCTGGATGACTGGATAGTTTATAGTCTGTTGAAAAACCATGTGGAAGTTTTACACTTGATGCTAGAACGATGCAGATAGTGTCAGATATCACTAAACATAAAGAAATGTATATTTGGAACACCGTTTGGGATACTATTGGGCCATATAGTATGAAAACAAGGGTTATTGGTCGATCCAACAAAGATCGCAGTCATCATTAATTTACCAGCACCAAAAACAGTCCGTCAACTATGAGCGACGTTAGGACACACATAATACTACAGGATGTTCATCAAAGGATATGCACAGATCACAACACCAATGGAGAAATTGCTATGAAAGGATACAAAGTACCAATGGAACGATGAGTGTAAACAAGGTATGGATACTCTGAAAGAAAAGATGGTCACTGCACTGATACTAGTATTTCCAGACTGGGGAAAGACATTCCATGTGCATGTAGATGCATTAGCGATAGCACTGGGAGCTATCTTAGTGCCGCTAGGAGCATGAGACTTGGATCACCCGATAGCGTTCGCAAGAAAAAAACTATCAGGATGATAACATAATTATAACACGACAGAAAGAGAAGGCCTAGATATGGTTTATGCACTGCAGAAGTTTAGAAACTACCTATTGGGAAATTTTTTTAAGATGTTTACATATCACTCAACCTTAAAATACCTAGTCAACAAGCCAGTGTTGGGGGGGGAGAATCTGTCGATGGTTACTGCTATTTCAAGAATTTGACTTCGAAGTAATAGTTAAACCAGGAAAACTGAATGCAGGACCTGACCACCTATCATGGGTCACAAATGGAGAAGAATCCATGAACTTAGAAGACAACTTTCCGGATGCACAATTATTCTCATTACATATTGCCGATGACTACTTCGCAGAGATCATCGTACTTGAGCACAGGTACCGCACCGCAAGATATACCACCACGCAGAAGAAGAACCTGGTAGTTTGCACAACCGACTATCAACTGATCGTAGGACATCTATATAAAATGGGCACAAATATCATTTTATGAAGGTACGTGTTAGAGCATGAACGACCAATAATTTTAGCAGAATCCCACAAGGGATTGACAGGAGGACACTATGTAGGAAAAGCTACCGCGCAGAAGGTACTCCACGCAGGATTATGGTGGCCAACGATTCAAAGAGACTCAAAATAGTACTGTCAGGAATGTGATGTCTGTCAAAGGGTAGGCAAACCCAAAAGAAGGGACGAGATGCCATTACAACCACACGTGACATTACAGGAATTTGATAAATGGGAAATCGACTTTGTGGGACCAATTAATCCACCATCCAAAAGAACAGGGGCAAGATACATCATCACCATGACAAAATACCTAACAAGGTGGGCGGAAGCTGCACCAGTAAAAGACTGCAACACAGAGACAACTGCACACTTCTTATTTGAACAAGTAATTACTAGGTTTGGATGCCCAAGAATTTTGATGAGCGACCAAGGCACGCATTTCATAAATAGAACCATCCACGCGATGCTCGAAGAATTTTAAGTTCACCACTAGAAAATCACACCGTATCATCCACAGGCGAATGGCACAGTAGAATCCTTTAACAAAAGCCTAGAGAATGCATTGACAAAGATCTGTAACGTCAACATAGATGATTGGGACCTCAAAGTACCAATAGTATTATGGGCATATAGGATGAAATGCAAGAAGTCGACAGGGCACACACCATTCAAACTTGTCAATGACCAAGAAGCGGTAGTGCCATTAGAATTTTTAGTATCCATCTTACATGTAGCAACTATCACACAAATGACAGAACGCTACGCAATACAAGAAAGATTGAAATAGCTGTTAGCAATGGAGGAAGAATGAATCCTAGCAGGAATCCATCAACAAGTGCAGAAGGCCAGAGACAAAGCATGGCATGATCAACACATTAAGAAGAAGACTTTCAAGGAAGGAGATCTAGTATTTCTCTATGACAACAAATCATTTCAGCACCCAGGAAAGATGAGAATGCATTGATTAGGACCACACGAGGTCAAATCTGTAACAGACGGTGGAGCTATACAGTTAAGAGATTTAGCAGGCGTAGACCTCAGAGGAATGATCAATGAGATCTGACTGAAGCTGTATAAGGACAGTCGACCACCCACCGCACAGTAAAAGAAAGAAAGAAAGAAAAAAAACTGAAAAGCGTGAAGTCGGTCAGAGACGAAAAAGCCACAAGACGCTCGAAACGCGAATGTAGTAAAGGCAAGAGCAATGGTTACATGCCAAATAAAAATGAGCGGGAAACGGAAAGTCACCAAAAGTAGGATGATAGGACAACACTAAGCGGAATTAAGGCACGACAAGGACTGATGGAACATCACATTAAACACGCCAACTAGAAATGACAAAGTAAGCATAATGGCAAGTACGAAACTATCATAGATGCATTGAACCCACAATTATGGTGCATTAATAAAATCATGGAGGAAGCATCCTCGATAAGCTCCATGACAAGCCCATACAACACATGAACACAGAAGCAACTTGTCTATTCACGAAAAGAGAATAGAGAGAAAGCAACAAAAACTCGAACAAACAGAGCAAGACCATAGAGATCACCGCAGTCCTCCAAATTCAGTAAATGAATGACACTCACCACTATGGCACCACCAAAGTCTGGTGAACCAGGCCAGACAGCCAGATCGACTAGGGTTCAAACTATGTCAGGAGGACCGCTGGAAGAAAACGAGCAACAACAACCAGAGATTGTCAATATCGATGAGATCCCATCCCCAGAGATACCACCTATGAACTCTACACCGATATTGGAGGAGATTCAACAGCCACAAGTAGATGAACTGAAAGAGGACACGCCAGCAGCGATGTAGGAACCTCAGAATGAGGAAGCAGAAACCCAACAAGAAGTGCACCCAAAAAGAACTGAATCAACTACAGAAGGTGACATAATGACACATAAATGAGGATCAGAGGGGAAACCAGATGATTTGCAGGTACCCAACCTAGGTCAATCAACAAAAGAGACCAAAAGAACTACCTCGGCTTGGCCAGAATGGCTTACAGGGCAGCAACCAGGAGTTTCCCGAACTTTGTACCAACCACCACAGCAGGAAGACAGAGTTATGATGCTGAGCTCACCTCCCAAGAAACCAGCAGCAGAAATTATGCTACCACGCATACCAAAGGGAGTATAGGTAGAGCCGCAGCTAGTAGGTCACGTCAAGAAGCTCAAGTATTCCGACCATGATGTCTTAGACGAAACCAAGTACTTGGAACTTGTGTCGAGGGTTTTTATGCAGAACATAATGGTAAACCAACTTGGAGAAATGATCAGCCAACCACATCAATGGGCAGTTGGACTGGATAGAACAAGCATTTTAGGGTTGCTGAAACTTCCACATTTTGGGAGAGGCCAATACACGACAACATGCATTAAGCAGCTATTAGCAGTCACACACAGAGGGGATATATGGCTGGACAGACCAGTCCCCATAATTGTTGAGCTTATCGCGTAGATAACAGGACTACCTAGCCGGGGTATGAATCCCACGCTGATTCTGGATGATAAATCCAAGGAGAAAGCGTTAATAGAGGAAATGAAGAAGAAATATGGTACCGCCAGAGGGACAAGAGGCATTATAATCAAACGGATCAACAATGCAGTGACACAATTTGGCGCAAAGATCTTAGCCTGTAAATTGTTAAGAAAATGCCGCAAAGATGAAGTACCAACAAGAGTCATCATAGTTGCATCTCAATGCGCAGAAGGCACCTTCATGAGCTAGGCGCCTTATCTAGTAAACTTGTTCCAAGTGGACTGCAATGATGCGCAGGACCTTGGTACACAATTTCATTACTCATGGCTATTCACCCTCATAGCCTTCATGGGATGGCGGGAACCAGAGTATGTAGTGTTTGCTACTAGACCATAGCCAGCGGGAGCGAGATATCTATTACTGAGATCTGGGCCATAGGCCAGGCATAAGAGTGAAAATGGAATCATCTTTGAAGAATACCTACAGGATATACAGGAAGCTATTAGTCGATCATGGAGAATAACACCAGAGGCTATCGCATGATATGGGGACATCGCTAACTTCTGGGCTACACGTCAAGCCATGTGGATACAACCAAGGTAGGATCTAGATAGACAATGGCTACCGATGCACTACTGCCTGCATCATAGAAGGTGATATAGGCATGGTCATCAACGAATGGCCTGACGCATGGAGGATCCCATCCATTCCCTGGGAAGTACCAAAAGGACCTGCATAAGGAGAAGCAACGCAGGCGAAAACACAGCCTCCACAAATCCTAGTACCCAAGAAACCAAGGACAGGCCAAAACAAGATGACTCAGGAAGACGAAGGGTCGAAGCAGATAGGAACCCAGAAGGGGCAGAATGTAACCAATGGACAACCGAAACAAGCTAAGGGAGCGCAAGAGACTGCCCCAAATCCCATCACATAGGAACCATGTGGAGCTAAGAGACCAACTGTATAGGCCGCAGGCACGCACAAGAAATCAAAGGCACAATGAGCATCACCGGACTACATGATCACAGAGGACGATGGAGAAATGATCGCCAGAATGGTCCAGGATTGTCTAGCAGAAGACTTTGATCATGCAACAGATCACAAGGATAAACTGCAAAAAAAGTTGGCAAAAATGGGACAACTCCTCAAGACACTCGGGGATGCACAGAGAGAAAGTAGCAGCAGAGGCATAGAGCCATTGACAACACAAACCAACGAAAGAGTGGAGGTAGAAGAACGAGAACCAACCCTCCCAATGCTACACGCACACGCAATGGTCTACATAAAACCGAGCATGCTATGAATGGATGAAATAGTGGGACAGACACCACTGAAGGATTTGGACCACATCCAATTGGTCTTGACATGGATGCCATCAAGGGCACTGTACAAATTGCAGGTTAGCGTCGACGACAAGATGCAGTCTTGGGCACATAAAAACTTAGTCGAGTTACAGAAAGAAACAAAACAACGAGAAGCAGTGGAAAAAGAGTATGAGAAGGCCAAATCCAAAACTCAGATGGAGACAGAACACAGGAACGAATTGGAATGCAGAGTGGGAGAAATTTTTGGAAAACTTCCAATCACTGCGCAATGAAACAAACTCCCATCCGTAGAAAAGATCGACCAAATTGCATAGGCGATTGCTCGATACCAAAAGGAGATCGAGGATCTCCGAGAACAACTGACACCAACAACTCCACCGGTAGTAAAGGAGAAAAGGAGGCAGGAAACAACAACATAACTATAGGAGATGGAGAAATAGGTTAGCATGACAACTGACTTTCTTGAGAAAGCAACACAACTTTGGACAAGACTGGAGGAGGATCCACAGGTTAGACGCTGGGACAAGGAAGAGGAAAGGATCAATGTAGTGATCCAAGAACTCAAATAGAGAAAAAAGACCATATCAATCCCAGAACGCGTCAAGGGGATGCAAGAGATGAAGAAGATGCAGGCATAACTTATCATTGTGCAAACACAGAAACAAGAGCGGCAGGCTCAAATAGAACCATTACAGGAACGGGTAGCAGAAGTACTCGCACATGCAGAAGTAGGTAGAACACAAATGGCACAGACATAGGAATAATGTGCAGGATTACTGAGTGACGAACTGGCAGTTCAGGTAGTGGATACCATTAAGGAGAGGACCACGCAGGCACTGAGAAAAGCAACAGAGCTAAGGGAAAAGTTCGAGACGATCACCGAGGAGATTGAGGTAGCTCAGAGAGATTAGGTGACTCGAGATGAGTCACATGTCAGTGTTGGGGGCCTATTGGCAGTAGATCAAAGTGGGAAAGAAAGCATGCACGAAGAAGAATGACAACTGGAAGAGAAATCATGGGAAAGAAAGCGTGCAAGAGGAAAGTGACAACTGGTAAGAAGCACATCACGCACACATGAAATAAGGAGGCGACAGCTGGAAGGAAGCAAAGCATGCATGCAGATAAGGAAGACCTAATGACAGTAGGGTTAGGGTTAAGGAATATCATGAAACACACTAATATTGATACATTGATAGATAGTGGATCTCAATTGAAATTGATTTTAGAGGAAGTGGTTAAACAATTGGGAATAAACACTAAGATGCATCATAAACCTCACTCACTTAAATGGATAAGCAACAATCACAAATTGCACATAACAAAGCAATGCACTTTAAAGTTTGCAATTTCATCAAAGTTTGTGGATGAGGTAATGTGTGATGTGGTGCCACTCAATGAATGTGGAATGGTCTTACACAGTGCTTATTTGTATGATCACAAAGCAATCTTCTACAAGGAACATAATCAATATCACTTAATCAAAGAAGGCAATGAATATGTTGTACATGCTCATCACTTAAAACCAAATCAATATCTACAAACAATGGAACAATTAAGGAAGGCAACTTATGCAAGCAACACACCTATAATTGTGCCAAGTAAAGCAATTGATCTTAAGCATGGACATGAGATGGTTGTAAAATGGAAGATCAATCATACTTTGCTTCAAGATAAGATAATGTCGTGCAAGTAATACAAATATATTAGCTCCTTTGCAGTCATATTTTTGATGTTATCATTGTTAATGTTTTCAACATGGATGGTAGTGGCTTCAGTAAGATGTGAAAGAGTACAAGTGGCTAACAATATGTTGTCAGTTGTCAGTTTTCATGTTTTTTTTGCAATTGATCTTGATGAGAAAGGTGCACATGACAGAGTTTAAAGACAAAGAACAAGTGAGGTGGCCTATCCCACACTTGATGATTGGTTAACCCTTTTTGAGGACCAAAAGGTCTTAGTGGGGAGGTGTGATCCAAAATGGATCTAGGAATGCCTAAAATCAAAGTTCCCAGAATCAAACAAAGCTAGCGCCATTGCGTCCGTCTCATCACACTGATTCCGACTATATATTTTTTTCCTCAAACAAACACCGTATGCGGAAATTATCATGTTCTGACCAAAATCCCAAACAGGTAAAAAGTCAACTGGTCAAAGTCAACATTGACGTCAACAGTACTTCATGATGGCATCATCATGCTCACATGGAATCACCAGGAGGTGACACGTGTCACTCAAATTCGACATTTTTGGGCTGAGTTGGCACCTGTATGGATTTGACACATGGCACTATAATAATGACACGTGGCAGTCCGTACATGATGTGGCACAATGACATGATGACACATGGCAGTACGGTCGATAGTTGGGCTGTATAGATGCTCACGTGGTAGTGTGACCATGCAGTACAGATGTGACATGGCACGACATGTGGCTATATGACAGGTGATGTGGCAAGTGACTGGGAAAGTGACTAGGATGTATGAAAGCTGACGTGGTAGCTGAATGGGTTGTATGGTGATGACATGGCCCACTGACAGTATGCTGACTGGATAGTACACAACGATCCCGAGGTGACACGTGGCCTAATCATAGGGTACCACATGGCACCCTGGATTTTTCCAAGGACAATTAGTTTAAAAATTTGTTATGGCTTCGGGGGATTCGAACCCATGACCTCCATGGGCACTAACATCTTCATGGAAACGACAGATCGACTGGTCTATGTGTGTGGCTTGTTAGTTATGTGGCGTATATTTTATTTGTTATGGAGTGGCACGTGAATTCAAGGATAAGCCTCGGTCGACAGGGGCCAGCCTTGACCGACCAGGGGCTAGGAACCAGGAGCTGCAATGGATATGGGTGCGTGGATATTTAGGGCGTGGCCATATGGGCTAATGCCACAAGATCAAGAGCCTATATCGGAGGGGCCAGAGCATGCCAACCCAGGACTTGGACACAGGGCAGAGCCCACATGACTAGGAGCCTGTGAATAGGGGGTTGCGCTCTGCATTTTTCCAAAATTGGGTTTTTTAACCTTATTATATAATTTTTATGCTGATTTTAGCTTGTTTGTAATGGATTTTGGCCATTTTTGGGAGATATGGAGCCCGATTTGAGGCCATATATTGGGAGGAAGTTGGGAGGTTGATGCCCACTTCAAATCTATATAAAATAGGTGTTCTTGTCAGCCTTAGAGAGGTTCAGAAGAGGAGAGATGTTGTAGAATTGTGAAGCCAAAATCATTTTTATGCAGGGAAGCCATTGAGGAGGGGAACTTTACGGGCCAATTTCAGGAGCTTCGCTCAACCGTTTTCAATACCGTTAGTTGTGTTGGGTTCTTGAGGTCTAGAAAAACACAACCAGACCATCTTATAATTCAATTGACACTTTTATGATGTAATTTTGAATAATTTAAGAGAAATAAGAAAGCCTCACCCACTGAGACAAAGGCCCAGAGACGTAGGCAATCTTGCGAAAGTTTGTTAACAAATTTGTTGTTATGGTCTGCTGATTATTTGTGATTAATTTCATATCTACATTTCTTATTATGACTATTATGATATATCATTAATTTCTTCCTCTTTCTTCAATTCCTAATTGGTTAATGAACTCATGTTTTAAAACTCAACCATTGTCTTAAAAGATATTTTCAGATCGATGTCTATACCCCCTTGGGTAACCTTTTCGTGGCACCATCAATTCCAAAACACCAAATTGAAACTGTAGACTGATATTCATGCCAAAAGAATGAGTCTTGACTGACCCTCTGCTCAAGTAAACCCAGGGGTCCCCCATTGGAACTAAATCTCTACAAGGAACTCTATGCGTGCACTGCAGGTAATTTCATAAACCGCAGAGCGCAAGACTCTATTTTCTTCACATCAATTAGCTGAGGATGATGGCTTGCAAGGAAATCTTGCTTGAGTAGGTAGTTAATTCCATTAAAATTGATTGATACTAGCAGCTAGTTGTCGCCTCATCCCCTCATATGGAAGGCCACCTATACCATGTGACTGCCCTTGGTTTGGTGTGCAAACATTCACTGTCTTGGGGTTCGAAGCACAACTCGTACCCTCCCTTATGGTTGTCAGAAAATCCTCGGAGGCTGGGCCCACTAAAGTTCCTGTCCCTAACACCCTATATGGGGAATGAAAATCCCTTATAACAATGGTTGAATGGTTGGTTGTCAGTCTGTCCAATTTATTGGGTTTCCAGGGCATGTCCCACTTGTCACTATCTAGCTAGATGCCTTCATTTTCTAGCCAGTCCGCTAGCTTGTTGGCTGATCATTTCACATGGGCTGGAATGAGAGCACTAATGTGCTTGATTAGACTAGATATTTACTCAAGGGAGGATTCGAGGCTCCAACTGTGAGAGATATTAGAGATTGGCGACCCTTGCTGAATTTTCTTTATAATGTTAATTGTCGAAAGGGAGTCTCCCTTGGCTATCAGTTTATTAAAACCACTTGTTTTGGCTATGGTTAGCCCTTCTTCCAGGGTCAAGAGCTTTGCAAAATTATTATTGTTGATGCCCAACTTATCTACAAAAGGTTCTTAGAATGCCTCCTTCCTCATTGCGGAAAACTCTTCCAGATCCTGCTTTCCATGGGTTTCCTTTTGAGGCCATGCCAAAGTTGATTTTTACAAAACCGTGAGGGGGAGGTGACCAAATTGAAGGCGAGTGAATATTGTTGAAAAATTGGATTGGATAGAGAGGGGATGAAGAGCAGGTGAGGTTTAGGGTGAGGAGGATGGTATTTTCATACTGGTTTCTCCTCCAATATTCATCATCCCAAGTTTGAGTGAAGAATGTTTCTTGTATTTCCTTGATGATATTTCTCCATATCTCTATGGGGGACTAAGTATCTTGCTTAAAAATTCTCCTGTTATGTTCCTTCTAGATTTCCCACAAAAGGAAGTCGGGGAGGAGCTACTTGATTCGATTGATAATGGGGTTTTGTGCGGAGGTTGGCCAATGCTCGATAGAGGCTGGGATTGACTGACGATTACGACCGATTATACGAAAGAGGAAGTCGTTATGAGACCAAAGGTATTTTGAGAAGGAGCAAGAGTTAAATAAGTGCTCAATGGATTCCGCTTGAGAGTAACATAGAGGGCATCTTGAGGGACTAGAGAAGCCTTTTTTGTAGAGGTTATCCCAAGTTAGCGTTTTGCTGTGGGATAGTAGCCAAAGAAAAGTTAAACTTTTTGGCTAGAGGTTTTGCTTCCAAATACACCTCCATATTTCCACTTTGGGGATGTTTTGGTGGTTTGCTGCAAGTGAGTAAGCCTCTTTAATCGTGAAAGTACCTTTTGTTGACTGATCCCAATGGAAGCAGTCCGCCTGGTTGCTGATCTTGAAATTTCTATTGGAAAGTTCTGCCCAGAAGCTACCAACAATTTCTTGATCATGTGATCCCGACCATTGCTATTTAGGTAGCCAGTGGCGCCAGAGATGGTGCTCTTCCTCAGGGGACCAATAGCGAGCCACAATAGTTTTATTTTGATGCAACATTGCCTCTTTTATCCCTTGTAGTTGTTCTTGGCCTGACCATTTTGGTTGTTGTTGCCAAACATCTTCCTAGAAGAAGGAGTCCTAGCCGTTTTGTTGGTTCAAGGATCTATTTTTCTAGGATGAGTTGTAGATGTTAAAGAAACTTGGGGCACTTTGCAAACAAATTAACCGATTTTTTGGATCTTCTTTGGAATATTTGAATTTCCAAAGGAAATCCCACTAGGATTGCTGGTTGGTTGGCCATCTCCACTAGATCTTTGCTCCTAGTACCTTGCCCAAGAGTTATGGATCACGAAGGCCCAAACTTCCTACTAACTTGGGTCTATAGACCATTTTCCATGATACTAAATCCCATTTTTCCCTCTCTTTGGATCCTCCTAGAGGAAGGATATGTGCATGTTTCTAACCTCTTTAAGAATATACTTGGGGGCAACTAGGGCAAAGAATCAGTAAATGAGCATATCCTGGAGGATGAATTTGACTAGTATCAATATGCGTGCCATATTGAGGGTGTGAAAGGACCAACTGTCTAATTTTTTGGCCATTTTGGAGAGAAGGTATTCCCAAGAAACCTACTTTAATGAGTTTTCAACCAAAGGACTCCTAGATATTTATAAGGAAGCGTGCTACGTTGATAACCAAGGATCCCCATTAGGTGAATTAAAAATGGTGGAGGAGTGTTGAAGAAGAAGAGATGGGATTTACCATGGATTATTGTCATTCCAAAAGATTTCAAGAAATCATTGTTGGCAGCAGGCCAAAGTGGGAAAGAAAGTGTGCACGAAGAAGAATGACAGCTGGAAGAGAAATCGTGGGAAAGAAAGTGTGCAAGAGGAAAGCAACAACTAGTAAGAAGCACAGGACGCACGCATGCAAGAAAGAGGTGACAACTGGAAGGAAGCAAAGAATGCATGCAGAGAAGGAAGACCTAACGACAATAGGGTTAGGGTTTTATAAGGTTTTGTGTAAATGGTTGAAGAGCCTGATAGATATAAATATAGATATGCAGGTATCATAGAGAGGTTCGGTTAGGTTCAGTTCACTACTTTTGTAAAGCGATTGAGCTAGAGAGGAATGGAGAAGGTATATCTTAAGGATTAAATCGCAGGCCAATGAGCCTGGTGCGATCTAGTTCGCCTCATAGAGATCTTACCCATCTGAGGAGAGTTGTAAGCGCACGACGCGAGATTGCATAACTACCATAGTAAGAGAGCCAAGAGCCAAATCTTTGTGGATGTATCCCAGGAGGGGTGAACCATGGTAATACCTGTGTAATGTGATGAATGCATGCATATATTTTTCATACTTTTATTAGTTAAAAGTTGTATGTGATGAGTGAATGAGTTATTATATTTCTTGGTTAATTGTTGTTGGGATATAATAAAAAGATACCATGGAGGTCAAAATATAAAAGATAATAACAGTAGTTTGTAACACAAGTTAGAATAAATGGCTCAGAATACAGATCCCATATCTCATACTCAATCCTAGGCTGTAAACACCTGAGTCTTACAACCACCCATTTAAAGCTATCCCGGGTGAGACTGCGTAGTGCATTCTATGTATCGCGTTGCCTTTTGGTTTACCTGAAGGGTCGATAGTTTTAGGCTTTGTTGGTACCTTTAAAGATATGAACCCCGAGTCAACAACGTAGGCAGTAGGGAAGAGTAGTCAAGCAATCCAACAAATCTGAAGCAAAGACAAGAATCATTGAGAACTTATTTGATTTGGAGAGCTTCTCTGATAGTTCAATTTTCCATGAACATAGTGTCGTCAACAAATTGATGGTGTTTTGATAGTTTTTTTCCCCATGAATATTGAGGCCTTTCCACTTGCCTTGATTAGCTGCCACTTTAATGGATGGACCAAGTCCTTCAACCATTATGATGAAGAGAAACAGAGAGAGGGGGTCTCCTTTTCAGATACCTAGGGAGGGGGAAAAGGTGGGCGAAGGGGATCCATTGATGAGGATAGAGAAGAAATTAGAAGAAATCATAGACACAATCCAACTGATCCAGGATTAGAAGAAGCCAAAAGCAATAAGAGTACTAGATATGTAGTCCCAACTGAGGTTGTCATAGGATTTATACAGATATATCTTGATTAGCATGCCTAGATTATGAGAGGTTTTTAAGGAGTGGATAAGTTTATGGGCCATGATCATGTTGTCCAAAATCCATATTCCTTCGTCAAAACTTGATTGTTCCTGAGAGATAAGGAGGGGAAGGAGAGGCTTAAGGAAATTGGAAATTCTTTTGGTAATGATTTTGGATATCACATTGCAAAGAGCTATAGGCTTGGATTTACTAGGCTCTTCGACCTTTTCCTCTTTGGGACAAAAGTTAGAAAGGTAGAGTTGAAGGTAAGGATGACCTTGAGAAATTTTCTAGAGTCTTCAACAGCTTCCAAAACATCCTATTTGATCACAAACTAGCAAGCATGAAAAAAGTCAATAGTAAAACCATCAGGGCATGGGGATTTAACTTTCTTCATTTCCATGATGGCATGTTAAACTTCTTCGATTGATATTTCCCTCATTAGAGATTCATTGTGCTCTTCCATGACTAGTTTGGGAATATGCTGAGTTATCTTTCTGATGACTATTTGTCGGTTCTGTTGGCGTTCTTTCATCAATGTACTATAGTGTTGTGTTAACCCTGTTTTGATTTCTCAATGGATATAGAGTTTATTCCCTTGGGTGTCCTGAATTGAGGTAATTCGATTGGAATGATGACGTTGGAGCATTGAATAATGGAAAAATTTAGTATTTTTTTCCCCTGCCTGTAGCCACTGAACTCTAGATTTTTGACACCATAGTTGGTCCTCCTGCATCTCTCTCATGGAAATTTGATATTTGATGTTGGTTTATTTCATCGTGATATCTTTAGAGCAAACTTCTATTATCATTCATTGTTGAAGTTGCTTCATGTTTTCATATAGTTGGCACTTAGCCGAGAATATATCTCCAAACTCTTCTTTGTTCCATATCTTCAGTTGTTGCTTGAGATTTTTAAGGCGTTGTTGAAATATATACATTAGGGAGCTAGAGGGTATTGCCGCTGCTTTCCACTAGTTTGCGAAGTTGGCTTGGAAGGAGGGATTATCAAGCCATAATTCAAATAGAAATGGGCGGTTTTTAGGACTAACTTGAATAGCAACATTAATGCAAATTGGGCAGTGGTTAGAGCCATGAAAGGGGAGGATGGAGGATTTAATGGAAAGTTTAAGGTGCATAAGGGATTCAAAGACTATAAATCGATCTAGATGGGAGGCAATTTGATGGTCTCCTCTATGATTGTTCCAGGTGAAGATGCCATTACTTATTTCCCAATCTACCAATATAAGAACACCAATAGTCTCCTTAAAGAGGTCCGAGAAAAGGTCCAGGCGGTTGGTCCCTCCCTTCTTTTTAGAGAGAGAGGTGATTAGATTGAAATATCCTCCCATGATCCAAGGCATATTTGATCCGAGATCTTTTCATCATGACTTATAAAGAATTGTATTAAATGAGCATAAATTAAAGTGAACCATTAAAGAAGGGAAAACTAAAAAATGAAGAGACATAAGCATCATATATGAACACAAAAACTTGATAACGAATTTCATCCCTGGTGGATTATGTCTCCGAGTCCTACTCTCAAATGGGTAGGCTCTTTCATTAACTCAACAAAAGAATTTGGAAAAATACATAAGTATACCTCATTCTGAAATCAAGCTGCATAAATAATGCTCAGATCAGAAAACAAACATCACCAATGAATTCATGGTGTCGAATTACCCAAAAATGACTGTCTCCACGCCTCGATCCAACTCTGGCACTCCCAGGCCCAAGAAGAATTTCGTCTCGGTTTCCATGCCCTCTGCAACCTGCAATGCTGACTTTCCTTTGCCTCAAAATCCATGCTTGCAGGTTGTACGGTCTGCTCCTCTCTTTCCCGCTCTTGGCGGATTACACCTTTTAAATAATATCCATGGGTGGATGTACCAAGAGGTACTTGTGGCACATTGGTTGTGGGCA
>JASDQU010586738.1:29881-46768 GCA_032191745.1 Picea mariana | reverse complement strand
TTTTTTTTTTAGCATTTACCTAATCACATAAAAAAATGATGTAAGGTTATATGATTACCACGTTTAAATGATTAATTAGGATTAAATTGTGGCATCTAAATAATTGTCCACAACTGTCGGCCACGTCTCGACTTTCACTGCGCTGTGCTCCTTTCGACGTTAATCAGCCACCAGCCACTTTGCGGCTGCGCTGGTTTATTAAAACTAAAAAAAAATCTAGACTTAGCTTAATCCTAAGCTTCAAGCGTCTTAATCAACACACATACTTTTCTTTTTTTTTAAATCACATAGTGTGGTGCGTTAGTAGGGCATACTTTGTTAAAGCGCTTGGTCCTTGGGGGAGGTCTAGGGTTCGATCCCCATGGACTCCATTTAAATTTATACCTAGCCCTTTAACTAATATTTTATTAAACTAATTAAGTTAGCTTAACTTAATTAGTTACTTAACTTAATTTCTTAACTTAATCTAATTTAATTAATTTATCTTACTTTAATTTAAAATTTAAATAACATAAAAATAAAATAAAATAAAAAATTTAATTTGACACCCTTTTTTTTGTTGTTTTTTTTTGTTTTAAATTAATAAAATACTAAAATAATTAAAATCTTTATGATTTTATCCATGAGATTAAATTTAGTAAAATTTTTAAAAATATATAAAATTAAAATAATAATAAATAATAATAAATAAAAATATATAAAAAAAAATGCTACTACGCATAAGGAAGTTCGCCTTGTGAGGCGTTTGGGCATTGGCAGATGGCGTGCGACATGCGTTGTGTTCGCATGCATGCCTCGTGTGAGGATAACTGCTCTCAGATTCACAGAGACAGCGAGAGCTCGAATTACCGTCAAATTTACAGGTTCTTCTGCAAGACAAGGGATATTTTGAATTTGCGGCCATTGTCGTCTGCGTGCGAGGTATTTGCATCGACGAATGGCCATCGCTAGGGTTTTCATGACGTGCATTTCATTCAGGTGGGATGCTTCAGATTCCTCAAGCTCAAGAATAATAATGTAATGGCGGAGCCCTTCAATGCTTCCAAATGCAAAAGAATTTGGATATAGTCAAAGAGTTCTACCTAAGTACCCAATTCAATAGTCTAAACTAACACTCAATATGTGTTTGAATAAGTCAGATAGAAGGTACCAGTCCGTTAGATCTCGTCTTCAAATTTTCTTTTGGGATCTGCAGTTATGAAGATTGGCATATGAAATGTAATTTTGGGTCTCAGAAGCTCTCGTTTCTCCAGTGGGTGAATCCCCATTGGGCCCAGATCCGATCAGGAATGTAAATATTCTTCAGTGACTGCATTGATTTCCTCCATCTTTTCTCATAATGCAATTACAAATTGTTGACCTGGGTTTCATCGATTTTTCCAAACAAGTTCAGTGATCGAGAGAGATCCGAAAATTTTCACTGACAGTTGCTCCTTTTTCCCAGTTGGGCAGGCTTGCATTTTTTTTTTCAAGTATGTGCAATGACATTTCTTGTTGAAGAGATGCATAGAATATATCAGAAGGCATGGATGTGTATATGCTTCTTCCACAAGCTTGTGCGTCTTTTATTGGGAATATATGGTGTTTTTTGTACTCAGGCCTTTATTTGTTGCTATCGAAGTTTGCTCATTGTAAAATCCTTGATTATTTATGTAGAAAATTTGAATACCCAATACCCATTACATACATGTCATGTCCCTCTATGACCATAACCTCATGAATTTGAAGATTTAATGGGGACTTCTCCTTCCTGACTAGTATGCTTCTGTATGCTACTGGTTTCAGAATGAGATAAGCAAGCAGATTCAAATTTTGAATATTATGTTTATCTAGACAGGATACAATCAATTCTTTGGGTAACTATCTAGTAAGTTAGGGTTCAAAGATTTGTAGTTAATTCATTAGGTAACTATCTATGTAGGTGCTTATGGTTAATCTTAGTTGATTCTGTTCTTTAAGATTTAATTTCAGCATCTGGAACTCGGAATCTTAATCGGGATTGTAGAGTAAAATCTTCATCATCAGCAATATTTGTGGTAAATGTCTGAAGCTAGGTTAAGGCGAAACTCAGTAGTAGCATGGAAATTAGTTATTAGTAACAGAATTCTGAAAATTAGAGAGATTATTGATATGACATGCATTTTAGATGGTATAACTGACTGTGGAAACTAACAGCGAAATACGAGCGAAACGCCTGTATAATGGTAGATGCTCCTGCGGGGCATTGTTACTATCCATGCGTAGAAATAGGTTTTGATTAAAAGGCCGAGGTAAGAGATAATTTGGAGTGACAAGTAAGAATTGGGTTCAAATATTGACCCATAAGACAAGCTACACAGAGTCAAGATCAGAACTGTGGAGCGAGCACATGATTGAAATCCCTTACACCAAGTTGCATAAGGAGAGCCTGATCATCTGGTTTCGGAATCAGAAGAAGCGAAAGGAGTAATTTGCTTGTTTGTCCATCGGTCGCCCGCTTGCTCACTCACTTGCAATCCATTCCTGAACCGCTTGCTATAGTGGAATAGCATGCACCTCCAGCACTCGGCTTCTGTCTGTGAACTCCGCCTTTTATTCCCGATTCAATCAGGTTTAGGGAGAGAAAGGGCGAATCATTCTTACATTTCTTAAAACAAGCTGGGAGTTACTTTAACTGTGCGCAAATTTCTGTATGATTTAGTCATCATTAGTTGGCTTTATCCTTCACAGAATAATTTATGCTCGATGTTTTAATAAAAAAAAAAAATTAATTTCCAGTATGTGTCGCTATAGCAATAAATTCACATTTGATATATATATATATATATATATATATATATATATATATATATATATATATATATATATATATATATATTTAACAAAATACACATTTCTACTGTAGGCAAAATAGGGATAGTAGGCAGTGGAAAAAAAAATGTTCGCAACCCCAGGAAGGAAGGGAAAAAAAATGAAGAGTTTTCAAGAAAATCTGCTACAGAAAATTCATCTGCGATATAACAATTCATAGAAGAGTCTGCCAGGAATTTTGAAGGGAGTCGAGATGGATTACTTGCAGTGAGTTTTTCCACAGATCTATTCACTCACAAATACAAGAGAGTCAAAACAAATTTGGTTCTACGGGAGTTGGATAGCCATATTCATTAATTAGAAAGTTCTGAGTAGCCATATTCATTAATTATTTTCTACTTGCCGTGAGCAGTTTTATTGTTTGTATTTAATTTTTTTTTTTTGTCTAATGCCATTTCTCATGTTTTGTTTGCAGCAGTTAGGGCTTGGAGTTGTTTGCAGGTTAAGCGGAGGCAATTTGAGCTTGGAGTTTTGGCCCTTTAGGCCCAGTATTTAAACTAAGCTCTGATACCAGATGTAATGGCTCTAAATTAATTTCAGCAACCATTAAATTAATAACTACAATAAAATTTAAAAAAAATTACTAACAATTTAATTCAAAAGATTCATAACTCTAACCTGAATTTGATGCTACTTCCTTAGCTTGAATCTGATGCTGCTTCCTTAGCTTGAATCTGATGTTTCTCTTTAGGACACCCCAAAACCAGCCACCCTACCGACTAGTAACGCCTAGCCCTAGGACATCAATGGATGTCCTAGCCCTCCGATCCCAAAACCTCCTCAGCCCCCCAGTGCACTGTAAATTCCACTGTAAACTCACCTTGTCCCCATACTCCAAGTTCTCCCCTCTCATAGAATGAATGAATGAATCCCCCCATCTCCTTCTCCCCTTCCCTTATTCCTCCTTCACCCCTCCCGCACATTAACTCCCACCTCACTCTTTATTACACCTTATCCCATTCTTAATGACCTTATCCTATTATTAGTTTCCTTATCCCATATTTAAGTGTTTCCCTTTTACGTATTGGTTACGTTATCCCTTATGGGATACATAACCCAATTTAAACATTATATTTTATTATCCCCCCTCTTTGTTTAATACTTAATTAATCAATTAATTAATTAATAATCAAATTAATCATTAACCATTAATTAAAGAATTAATCATACTTAAACTAATCATAGTAAAAAATAATTAATTAATAACAGATAATTAATTAAGTTTATTTAATAATTAATTATAGTTTAGCTAATTTTTAGGATTATTTATTAAATTATTCATATTAATAATTAATGGTCGTTACATATGTCTCCTAGCATCCTCTCTGCCTCACGCTTAGCCTCGCACTTTACCCTTCTCTCTGCTTCTCTGTGTGCATATTTCTCTTCCTCTAAGCTAGGAGGAAAAGGGGGGAAATCAGGCCTATGCCTTCTTTCCTGATACCTGCTGTAAGTGACATATTCGTCACCTATGTGTTCATGGCCCTCTGGGTCTTCTACTGCACTCATTGTCTTTAGTCACAGGCTGGCGAAACTAAAGCTCTGATACCACTGTAATTTTCTTGACTTGATTAGTCTAGGAAGCGTTGCTAATGTGTGTGTAGGATCAAAGGTTTACATCATATAAATTATCATACAAATAATAAACGCGAAAAAGCATTGCAAAGTTTGTATTATGATATCTCTGTGGATTACAAAATGGTTGAATGCGGATGAATAAACTGACAATACTCGACTAGATCAACAGAAAAAGGATATTAGCTGGAATACAAATAAGAAACTACGGCTGAATAAAATAACAACACTCGACTAGATCAAAAGAAAAAAGGATCTTAGCCGGAATACAAATAAGCAACTAAAAGATAATACCCGAAATATGAGAGCATTGTGGAATCAATGAAGAATGATGGAATACCTAGATGATCTTCTTGGTGACTAGGGTGTGTCTTTCAACACCAAAATCAGCCAACTGGTGTTTTCCTCCTGAAATACACTGAACTATCTCTCTTGAGATGTGCCTCTTCTCCTCAATGACAAGTCATAATCTACATAATGATGAATTAAGTCGTTAATCCTTCCTTTATAGCTTTCCAAAACCCTAAATCATGCTAAAACCCTAATTCACTGTTGAATTCAAAAACCCTAAATCACTATTGAAACCCTAATTCACTGTTGACTTCTATTTTTAGCTCATAATGAATTAAAAGTGCTTTTAATCCTTTTTAGCTCAACTTCACTTTCCAAATATAACACCTATGACTGGAGTGACCTCTAGTAACCCTGTTTACCTCTCTTTGGCCCTAGCTATAGTTTAATGAAGCAGTTTAGACCATTAAGCCTCCTCTCTGGAGCTCTTATTTGGAAAGGGGCATTACAAATCTATTCTAGGTTGTTGTGTAAAACCCCTTGCAACTAACCTTTTCTTGTGCTTCTACACATTTCTATCTGCATCTTTCTTGGATTTGTAAATCCACTTGACACTTATCACATCCTTGTTCTCAAGTACATCTACCAATTTCCATGTATGATTACTTTCTATACATTTAATTTCTTCATCCATGGCTTGTGCCCATACATCATCCTTGACAACTTC
Source organism: Picea mariana (assembly GCA_032191745.1). Classification (NCBI taxonomy): domain Eukaryota; kingdom Viridiplantae; phylum Streptophyta; class Pinopsida; order Pinales; family Pinaceae; genus Picea; species Picea mariana. The sequence goes on along the minus strand of JASDQU010586738.1, from coordinate 41,325 downwards.
TTCAAAAGTCAATGGATCATCTATTTGTGAAAACAGAGCAAAGACTGAAAATGAATTTGTTGCATCAACATTGTAGATGTCGTGTAAACTTCTTGTCTTCCTTGGTAACAAACTTTATAATGTTGGATCTAAATATGTATAACTACTTGGACTACTTGTTGGAGCTTGTTGCATGCTTGGTGTGGACTGCGCACCTATAGATATCACTGGAGTAGTTTGAGCTGGGATTTGTGTAGTAGTTCTAGGAATGGAAGGCACTGTGCACTGACTTACAATTGGTGTTTGAACCACTTCATCCTCTGTATCATCTTTCACAATAGAATCAAGCACTTTAACTGTCATCTCTATTCTTCCATCCCATGCTTCATTCTCCACAAACTGAACATCGCAGCTGATTATAACTCTTCTTGCAATAATATCATACAATTTGTATGTTTTTGTGTCTTTAGAGTATCCAACAAATATACATTTATGTCCTTTGTTATCTAACTTCTTTCTCAACTCATCTGGAACATGTGCGTATGTGACACAACCAAAAACTTTTATGTGCGCAACATTATGCTTCATACTTGTCCATGCTTCTTGGGGAACTTTGTTGTTTACACTTTTTGTTGGACATATGTTCATGATGTACAGTGCAGTTGCTAATGCCTCATCCCAATACTCATTTGACAAATGTTTGGTTTCTAACATACTGCGCACCATTTCCATGATGATTCGGTTCTTTCTTTCTGCGACACCATTTTGTTGTGGTGTATACCGCACAATAAATTTATTGTAAATGCCATGAACTTTACAAAAGTTCTGAAAATATCTTGAAACATATTCACCAACTCTGTCAGTTCTTAGAACCTTGTTGTACTAACCACTTTTATTCTCCACAAGTGATTTGAACTGCTGAAAACAACCAAATGCATCATATTTATGTTTTAGAAAGTAAATCCATGTTTTTCTTGAGAAAACATCAATAAATGTAATAAAATAGATATTGCCTCTTATAGATGGTGTTTTCATTGGTCCACAAATGTCTTAATGTACAATTTCTAGTGGAGTTTTTTCTCTATATGACTTGCCAATTGGGAATGAATCTATATGTTACTTTCCAAAGATGCAGCCTTCACATATTGTTTCTAGTTTTTCAATTAATGGCAAACCTTTCACCATATCCTTTTTATGTAGCAGCTTCATACCTCCAAAATTTAAATGTCCAAATCTGAAATGTCATATCTAGGATCCATCCTACACTTCAGATTGGAATGCTTACTACAACTTTGTGCCATTGTCTTCTTCTTTCTTGGAATTGGGCGTACTAACTTCTTTTCTTTCTGTTGTAAATGCAGTGTTAGAGTGCGCATCTTTTGCTTCATAGATAGCTTGCATTTTTTTTCTCTTCATAGTTGGTTTTAATGTCAATGGAAACATTATGTTTCTTGTCATCTGAATTCTTGCAATAAGCTTATTGCTTGGATATCTGTCCAAAATCACACAACGATTATCTTCCATGTATATTCTATACCCTTTTTGTAATAGTTGTCTCGTGCTCATCAAATTATGTTTTAGGCTAAAAACATAATATACATCAGGCATGAATTTTTTCTCCCCCTGTTTAGTTAAAATGTTAATACTACCTTTACCTAAGATAGTGACTTGGATATTGGCTCCAAGTGTAACTTTAGTTTTGGATGACTTATCCAAACTAGAAAACAATTATGGATTTCCTAACTTTAGTTTTGGCTGACTTACCCAAACTAGAAAACAATTATGGATTTCCTATCATGTGATGATTGCAGCCTGAATCTAGATACCATGTGTCATATGGAATTTCTTGAGCAACATTGCATTCAAATGGGGAAATTATAGACATTGCTTCAGTGCATGCCATAAACATAGGACTGATGGGGGTATTTGCATTGTTTGACTGATCTTGACTTTGCTTCTTATTATTATAATGTCTCTTCCTCCATTCATATGCATAATGTTCATACTTTTTACAGTAATGGCACTGAATCTTTGATCTATCAAATCTCTTATTACTTGGCTGACTGTTATTTGGATTTTGACCTCTTCCACCAGTATTTGCAAGACTGTTACTGCGTCCTCCTCTAGAATAACTCCTTCCTCTACCTCTAGAGTTAGTTCTCCCCCTTCCTCTTCCACGGCTTATAGATGACTACGCGGAAAATGCATTTTCTAATTACATATTTGATCTATTTAATATGTGTTCATGATTAATGAGGGAGGCTTGCAGCGCATCTAGACTAAACTGACTTAGGGATTTGTTCTCTTCCAATGTCACAACAAGAGAATCAAATTTAGGAGGAATACTCCTAAGTACTTTCTCAACAACCTTTCTATCCTTTATGGTTTCTCCATGTGAATTAATCTGATTTATTAGGCCAATAACATGGGTATAAAAGGAATCTATTGAATCTGAGTCTTTCATTCGCAGATTTTCAAAATCTCTTCTAATAATTTGTAGTTTTGAAGTCTTGACTTTGTCCATACCTTGATAAGAGGTTTGTAGTATGTCCCATGATTCTATGGCTTTCTTTGTTGATGCAACTCTTGGGAGTATTCTCTCATGCATGGCTTGATGCATGTAAAACATTTCATTTCCATTATTCTTCCTTTGATCTTTCAAGGCATATTTCTCAACGTGTGTGAGGGAATTATACGTTGTCTAATATATTGGTTCCACATAGCCATTTTCGACTATCTCCCACACATATTGACCCCGAAATAATTCTTTCATGGTTAAGGACCATAACTCATAATTCTTTCCTGTAAAAGTGGGAGGTTGCAAATTTGAAGTAGAAGTCGTGATTTCACTTTACGACAGAGTTGTTGCTCTTGAAACTTACTCTGATAAAACCTTCTCTGATACCAAATCTCAAATATAGAGTGCACATACTCACTCAGTGCATCATAGTTACAAATACTGCACGGTACAATACTTCATTGTTGAACACTCAGAACTTACTGCGCAGTTCCAGACTGCATGGTAGACTGAGCACTATGATGATAGCACTTATTAAAATAATTTTGTCATAAAGTCAACCCTATGATACTCTTAGCACATAATATCACAAACACAACAGAACTTAGAAATACTCATAAATATGTCAACACACAAAATACTTAATATATATTATCAACTTGAATGATGTGCACTATTATAAAATACAATACAATGCAGAGCTTCAACTCCAACAACTTTTGCACACTTTCAGAACCATAGCTTGTGCTCTCATACTTCTTAACTCCTTACACAGATGTTGTTACTTCTAACTATCAATTAACACCCTATATCGACTACATACAGACTCAGACATATATAGATGAAAACAGAGACTTCCTGTAGAAGCTAATCGACTCAAGCAATTAAAACAACAATAAATTCGACTGACTCTATATGCAAAACAAAACTAAAGAAAGATAAAAGATAGTCTCATTAATAACACTCATGTTTACACTCTTGCTTGTCGTGTCTGACTGAGTAACGTCTCTTCTTTCCCGTGACAGACAGACTCGGCGTAAGTGTAAAAATCACGACTTATCATTAATATTTCCAACAAATCCTCATCCATTAGAGTAATCTAGAAGAAACCAACATGCTTGATGTTGGTAGAAAACAATGGGAAAATAATTCATGTGTGGCTGTAAGAGCTGGAGGGGTTTGTACTCTATGGGATAGCTCAACTCTAAAGATGGATTCTTCCCAAAAAACTTGGCATTGGACCTTGACCTGTCTCGTTCATTAGGTTATAGGTATGAAATTTCATGTTTTTAATGTATTTATGCCAACACACTATAAAGAAAAGGAAATAGTGTTGACGATCCCTGAAAGCGCTAAAAGAATCAGCAAATACTAGGACTAGTGTTGTTGTTGGAAACTTCAATTTGGTTGTATCAAGCAAAGAGAAGAGGGGAGGCAACATTGTAAGGGACCCCTTCAGATAAAATATGGAGGATCTTGTTGCAAACTGGGATCTAGTGGACATTAAGTTGCGAGAAAAGTAGCACAAACGTAACACCCCCATAATATGGAAAACACATCATGAGTATCAAACAAGTTTCTGCAAGAATACGAATAAATAGGAAATGTTTGTCTTGCTGTAAAACGTTTTCGTTCCTGTAAGAGCACTTGAGAAATAAATTTCATTGTCGAGAGAAATAAATTTCACTGTCGGGAGAGGCATGGTAATATTTTGATGAACCTTGTCAAGTAGAGGCATGAAAGTTGGATATTTTCATATGAATGGGCCTAAAAACAAGGAACGAAAAGCCTCTTAATCCCACATATAGACAAATCCTATGCATGGTAATATTTTGATTGACCTTGTCAAGGAGAGGCATGGAAGTTAGGGCAGCAGGAGTTCTATATTTGAAGGAAGCTAAAAAAAATTTACTTCAACGAAGCATCTGAAGAATCTGAAAAGGGTGCAAATAACTAGGAAAAGTTCAATTTTGTATAGGTGTTGATAAGGCTAGCAACAAAAAAAAGGGGTCTACATATTCAAATTTTAGGAGAATCCAAGATAGCCATTGACTGGATAATTGGTCAAGTAAATCTCCATAATTCAACTGTTTTTCCAATCTTGAAAAGAATCTGGGATGTAAAAAGATTTTCACTGAGATTTTTTTTCAAACGTTTTGTAGAGTTAAAAGTTCAGGTTGATGAGCTTTATAAGCGACCTTTATCTCTTTGTATGAATATTTTTACTAGCATAGCGACATAATTGTGGCCGATCAACGCCGAAAGGCTGATAAGATGAAAAGTATCCTTAAAAGAATATATTAAATTTTATTATTGATTAGCAAATAAACGGTTGAGCTTCATTTATCTGGTGTTAATATTTTAATTTATGTTAATCACTTAGGTGGAAATCGGTTAGATATCAAAGTAATTTTTAAATATGATTAGGTAAATGTTAAAAAGTAAACACATAAACGGATGTCTTTATAATAGCTAAGAAGTTAATGATTGAAATCATAGCCATTTATTTTGTGTGACTACTAAGAATATTCCAGCCATATTTAATCCTGTCCATAGAAAACTTATTAAGCACTAAACCCCTATTAAATCTGCTCATTGTCAATAGGTATACGCCTTTCGGCGTAACCAGAAAGGAAGAAGCAGGGTCCCAGATCGCAGCCATTATCAGATGCTTATATGATTAACAGCCAGTGAAGACATTATCCATAGTAGATGGCTAAAAAATGCAATATTGATGTTTATATGATTAACACCCAATGAGAGTATTAGCCACAACAAAGGGCTAAAAACTGCACTACAAATGTTGTAGATCAGTGTTGTTGCATATTTTTGTTTTTGCATGGAGAAGATATGGATCCAAGTTTTTGTTAGAAGCCCCTATATGACAAATCCTTTTTTTTCTCTTGTTGCACAACCAAAGGCCCATGGATTCAGAGAAAAAGTGCTTAGGAAGATAATCCCTAGGATTGCGTGAGATAAAACCCCTCCACATTTGTCAATCGCACGAATTCTATTAGACCCATTATCAATCGCATTGCTCTCAACTAGTAATCAGTTGAAAGGACGTGGATGAAAAGAGATATGTAGTGAGAAATGTAGCGAGACCATTAGCCAATTTGATTTAGCTTCGGTGTTTAGACCGCACGAATGCTAGCCTCGACTACCACGAACACTAGGTAGACCCCCCTTCCAAGTGAAGTGGAGCTGGCCTTCCTAGGCCATCGACCTTCGTGATCATCGATTGTCCCCGACCAGGTAAGTATGGAATACACCTTTCCATTTTCCCTCCCTTTCATTATTTATATTCTCGCATTTCATGTGGAATATAACCATAGTGTGTCCTAATCTAAAATTGAAATACAATCCAAAATCAAAATAATATCAATTGTTCTCTCCATAATTCCATCCTTATTATTATTATTTTCAATATTTTTAAGTGAAATTGATTAGGTAATATGGCTTCCACCAAGGTTCAATCCTTGTTAGTGTTATTGCTTGTGTTTGTCATTGTGATGTGTGTCCATGCACACAATATTGGTTGGGATCAGGTGTAAGATTTGGGTGACTTGAGCCCCAAGGGTTAGATTTATTGGTTGGATCATTAGTAGAGACATGTTGATGGAGCCAACATTGTGGGCTTACCCCCTATATGCTCATTGCCTCGGTCCTCAAATGGGAGCCATCCTTGGAACCAAAATTGTGGGCTTACTATGTATATGCATGATTCCTCAATCCTTAGATGGGGGCCACCCTTAGAACCAAAATTGTGAGTGCATTGCCTATATGCACATAATGCTCTAGTCCTCCAATGGGGACCACCCTTCTATCCAAATCAAGACATTGTAGTTTAACTTATCCTCGGGAGGAAACTCCTTGGGTTTTCTTTAAAGGCTATATAATTATTACTTGCTTTACTTCTATTTAATTTTTAATAAAATAATTCTTTTAAACTCTATTTATAAAATGACACATGCATACACACAATTGGTAGGTCACTTTCTCCTTCATCCAAATATTCTAATGAAGAGGGGGAAATCCCACAAAGTTTTCCCTTACACACACTCACACACACATACACACACTTTACATAAAAAAATGCATTGTAGAAGCAACTACCATGAACAAAACCTAGTGACCTGCATTGACCCAGAGGGATATTAAAAGTATAAAGTGCAAGAATTTAGGGATTTATAAGTCTAAAATACAAATTCATGTGGCCATAAGCCAAATAAGTGAGTAGAAACCAAATCTAATGGTCCACTAACCATAATAAAGATGGAAATTAAGGCTAGGAAAAAGAAATTGTTCACATATCCAAAGGAGGGTTAGAATCATCTAGGTTTGGGGCCTGCCCATAAATTGGTGGCTTGTTAGCATGTTGAGGAAGGTCACATCCATCATCATTATGCTGGTAAGGGTGTTTCTCCATTGAAATAGCCTAGTCTAGAGCCAAAGGAAATTATCCGTCTTGGGTCAAGGAGAGGGGCACAGTGATGCTTATGACTTTGGCTTCAAAACTCATTGATCTCCTTATCCTTCTTGGGCCAAGGAGAGGGGAATGGTGATGCTCTTGAATTTGACTTCAACACTCATTGAGATCCTGAACTAGGTTCCTTTCTCCATGGCATTGTCTATTACCATATCTATGAGAGAAAGTTGAATTAGAGGGTAGTGAACCTTTAGGGGAACCCAACTCATTATGCATGGAACCACCCCTAAGTATTATAGAAGCCACCTAAGATTCATTAGCGCAAGGTCTATATTTCCAACATGCACTTAGAATTGCAAGTGAAGGTGGAGAAAATATTAGAGCTTTATCATACCAAGTGAACTTATCAAAATGAACATTTTTTTTAAAATACATTCATTTTTTTTCTTCCATATCAGAAATATAACCTCTACTAAAACAATATATCATGTTGCATAAAACTTTGTTACCCATGAGAGCTTATTGTCGAGGATAGCATACATCTAGGTTGTAGACACGGGAAGGGATTTGTCAAAACAGGTTTGAGGCCCATTCCCACATGGACTTAGCATAGGGACAAACTAGAAAAAATGTTTGATTATTTCAAATTTGTGATAGAAAGTGCATTTGGGCTAAGAAAGTCAAGGTACTTCAAGAATTTCCAAGAGGAAGATTTCCCAAAATCATGTACTAGGAAAACATGGATTGTTTTGGCTCGGTAAAACACTGCCACACTACAACTAAATGGGCTCACTTTCTTACAAAGTAATGTGGGATGAAGAATTCTCTTTTTGTGTTTTCACACATTGCGATAAAATAATTCCAAGAGTTCCTCACTAAAAACTTGGCAACCTACCTTGATTATATTGTGTATGAAAGTTCATGTCCATCACCTCACATTACTACTCAAAAATTGTAAATAAGGATATCATTGAATACCAATAATTGTGTATTTACCACTTCCATAAGAATTAAAATTGGTCATGCCAGGGGTAAAGATGTTTTGAAATATGACATGGATAAGATCAATATCTTCTTAAACTTTAGGACACCAACAAACCAAAAGAAAATTACAATCTTGTTGGGGAACACAAGAAATTGTAGAAAGCTCATAAGGTGTTGTTATGACATTACTTTATTTATGAGTGAACTTCGCTAAAAGGATGTTGAGTATTTATTTTCAGACACTAGGACCCTATAATTACCACAAGTTACTAATTAGATATTGGTAGTGGATGAATAGTAGTAACTTGACACTCTCCTTACATGTGAAAACCTTGGCAAGATGGATCACTCGAGGGATTGTTTAGAAAAGAAGGGGATGCTTGATACTTGAAGGGTGAGTATGGAAATGATGATGTCAACTAAATCTGATTGTTTTGAAATATTCATACGACATGATGGTTGAAATAAAGAGGGGATTTCTAGAGGAATAAAGTGTTGAATTATTTCCCATGGTATCTTTGTGAAGCAGGGAAATAGAACAAATAGCAAATGGAGACATGAATTGAATACCTGGAAAGAAGAACACCAAGGATGATGTTATTATAAGGCGGGAAGGGATGTAATACCCCATATGAGCATATTGTACATGGAATTGGAACTAGAAGAACACTCCTAGCTATAACCAATATGTATATTGGACAAGAAGATCATGATGCTTGGGGAAAAGGTCCAATGTATGCACTACATCCTAAGGAAGTGGTGTGGGACTTGGAGGATACATTATGGAATGAATACACACATTGGTTTTAACATCTTAATGTAAACATCTATTGTACATAATGGTAATGTGCACCAAGGATGGTGCAAAATCTAGGGGGAGGGGAATGCAATACCCCCAATTCAATCCCCAAAATAGAAATGTAAATTTATACATGATAAAAGGTTGAGAGATGAACAAAATATAATATGTAAATGTACATTGAATAATAATAAAATACATTATACACTATAGATGGAGAAGGATAAAAAACATAAGGGTCTATGACTCCATAAGAGAGTCAATAAAGGGGGCTTAGGGGGCTCAAAGGGGCCAAATCCAAATAATATTACTTCATTCCTAGCCTAAATTATATTTCTTATGTCATCCTAAGTCGTACCTACCTTGGAGCTGGTGGGGGAAGTGAATATGGAATCTCCCATTATTCCATGAATTTTGGTTATGCAAGGGATTATTCTGTCATTATTCCTTGGGGAAATTGCCTCTCACAACCCAAGTTGCTATCCTATGATTATAATGGAAATTATGGGAAATTAATGCCATGAAATTATGAGTAATTATGTCTTTGATAAAATATGGAAGTTCCTACCATGAAACCATGAGGAATTTGTGACCATATGCAAGGGATATGGTGAACATTGAGTAAATTAATTACAACTGAGAATTCTTGGAGTCTCGAACATAGATATTTCCTAGATGACTTGTGCTAAATCACTAGATGGAAGTAGGATAGTTTGAGGGACTACCTGGAAGAGTAGTGGTTCACATTCCTTGGGTTCTACTGGTTGAAGGGGAAAGAGAGCTACTAGATTAGGATTGTTGTGAGAGTTTACAACTTGTGATATCTGGGAAATTGGGTCGTGTGTGAGGATTAGAGCTAGCCATAAGATAATTAATCTTTGTGGACTTGTAGCCTCATCTCCTGGGTGGCCATATTGAAAAAATATTACATGCTATAAAGATCCTATCATTGGGTGGAGCATCTTTCATGTACAATAAGTTGATGGTTATTTTCACAAAATGAGAAGTGTTATGATTTTTTGTGAATGGGTGAATTAATAATGTTTATTTTATGAGCTAAATGTTGTTTTGGTTGCATGTATGGACCCACATCTATATCTATGAATGATATAATTTTGATTACATATAACTATATTTCTATGCCTATATCAAATAATAACACAACAATGAGGAATATGACATCATAATTGTATATTATTTATTTTTCATCCTAATTAGATGGATGTACATTATAATATGGTATCATAGCAAGAAGTTGGGTGAAACTTTGTGGTTTCAAGAAGTACCTCATATCCTCACTGGTTGATAGAGGGTACTAGGTATGTTACAAATTTAACTTAGGAACTCAAGATATATGGTGAAAATGAGAAACTTCGATTATAAAAGAACATTCCTTTTGTCAATAACAAATATTATTTGTTTGTTGATTTCTCTACTTAGGAGGAAGATTTGAATTTTGTTAAAAGTTTGAGTAGCAACAAGCTTGGCCTGGGAGCAATTTCATTCTTTCATGATGATATGAGATATGTGTATGGTGGTTAATGGGTTTATGAGTCACAATTAATGACACAGTAAATTGTAGAGAGAAAATGAAGAAGTATTTTGTTCATGTAATTATATTTGTGATAGGAAGGATGCAGTAAATGAAGTGGTAGATGTTTGATAACATCACATACTTTGACATGTAGTGGTAGTCATTTATTGTGGAAATGAAGATAACACATGTAAATGGGCATATCAATGTAAGACCTTGTTTAGGAATGCATACCCCTAGTTAGTTATTTCATTGGATTAAGGTCTAGACATAAATGTAAGTGACAAAATTAAGGGGAGCATGTTCCAATTCCTAATATCTAGTTAATAAACTTTGAGGGAGGGTAGAGGTTTATCTCAAGTCAATTTTGAAGGGAGGAATATTAAGTTAATCTTGAATCAGTGAAGAGTTATTAGATCAATTATGATTCACTCAAATGATGTATAGTTTACGAGCTTATGTAATCATCCATAGTATTCTATGTGATTAAAACTATTTAAAGGCTTGGTGTTCTCCATTGTAAAGCACCTTATTCGACCATCTTAACTAAACTAACCAATATAATAAAAATATCTTCAAAATTAGTTTTTCTAAATAAATTTATTTTGCATTCTTTATTTGTGTTTATTTTACTTCTCTCAATATTCTTGGTTTCTAAAATTTTACACATTCCAACTCAATTACTACAGAACATTTTCTATCCTCTTAAACTTTTGTATAACATTCTCAATTATCACAACCATCTCTATCCATATCCATTTACTTAAATCCTTTTTCATATTCCAATTCAATTACAAAAACCATGTCCTATGTGAGGACTACCATGTCCGTATGTGAGGACTACATAATTAGAATCGTCCATTTGTAAAGTGAAATTTTGAATGATAACAATACCATTGAAATGTATCCTCCCTTTGACTTTAAAAATGCGTTATGATTGTGTTTCGGAATTTTTCAAACTCAATAAATAAGAAAAATCTTTTCAAATCCAACAAACAAGAAAAAATACAATTTAATATACACTCTTATAAGAAACTTCCTCCCCATTATCAATGATGTTTATATTATGTGAAATAGTTGACCATCACGAACTAAATTCTTACCCTAAGAAATATAAATATAGAAAATTTGTAATAAAAAAATTCCTCACTATTATCCCAATCATTTTTTAAAACAATTTACCATAATGATATACGCAAAT